>PVJA010016534.1:0-33803 GCA_004027025.1 Myocastor coypus
AAAAAAAAAAAAAAAAAAAAAAAAAAAAAAAAAAAAAAAAAAAAAAAAAAAAAAAAAAAAAAAAAAAAAAAAAAAAAAAAAAAAAAAAAAAAAAAAAAAGGACTATTTTAGGCATGGTGGGCAAATAGCTCAGCGGACTAAAGCACCTGCTTAGGCCAGAGCCGGGATGGAGATTCGAGCCCCAGGGTGCCGTGGAGGCCCCAACTCCGTGTCACACTGAAATGGCCACTGAGACTGGGCATGGTGGCCCTGCACCTGTAATCCCAGTGCTTGGGAGGCTACAAACAGAGGGATCACTATGACTCTGACCTGTGTAGTGAGACCCTGTACTAAATAAATAAATGAGAATATTTTAAGCAAGTAGAATGTATGTTTGAGAAGGCCCTGGCTTATGGCACGTTTATTCACATCATGCTTGGTTAAAACATGTAAACAAGGAGCAGCCGCCCAAAGACTGGAGTTGAGTTTTAAATCAGAAATCATTCAGAGCCACTGAGAAACATTTGGACTTCGTGGAACTCGAATGCATGCATTTAAACAACACCGTTGGAGGACCACGCACATCCCACAATGTGCTTGTTCTGTACTAAGCTGTTACGAGACTCGATTTGATCGTTTGTGCAGCCGTTTTCTCTTTAGAATACCAAAATAAGATGTGTTTTCAAGAAGACCGTATTTCTAGTAGGATGCTTGGTGCCTCCACGGGAAGTCAGAATATTCCATACACTGAGCGAGCTTGTGACCGAAAAATCCCTTTTAGATTGTGTCGAATCTACTGTTCCCAAATGAAAATATCTCTTCTTAGCTTTCACATTGGTGCAGCAAAGCTAGCCTTGTGAATTTATTATTAATTATGATTATTATTATTGCCTCGTGAATTGAACCTTTGCGTGGACACAAATATGCACACTTCCTTCATTCCAGGTCAGCCCACCTCACCTCACCCTGAGCTCTTGCGCAGTGGTGGCTTCTTCTGTTTATTCCCAGGATAAGTCGCATGCAAGAATATGTGACTCACAGGGTATTGAGGCAGCGTTGTCCAAGTCGTTTGCTTTCTTCATCTTCAAGTTCATGTCTGCGCAGAGACCTTCCTCAACCTAACATTTAGAGTGTATTTCTGTGGTTCTCAACTTTATTTTCTCAACCGCATCCTCTCCTACTGAAGTGAAATCATGTGGCGGCCAGGGTTCGATCCCCAGTCTACCATGCTGGCCCCGCCCCCGGGGCACACAGAGACTGGCAATTGAGACTGGGTGTCTCAAAAAAAAAAAAAAAAAAAAAAAAAAAAAAAAAAAAAAAAAAAAAAAAAAAAAAAAAAAAAAAAAAAAAAAAAAAAAGAATGAAAAAAGAAAAAAAAGTGAGATTGGTGAATTCTTGCATACTTTTAATTTTCAATTTCATAAGTACATATCTGAAGTGTGTAATAGTTATATTCATTGTAGGGAATCGACACATGCATATAACGTATTGCAATTTTTAAAAATCTTTTCCAGTTCTTGCCCAATGGCAGCATCCAATTCATTTATTCATCTTATAAATCCTTATAAAGTTATTATAATATATACAGATTAACATTCTAGAATTTGTCTGACGGGGTTGAATCTATTCTGTGGTTTTCCTTTACTCCTATTCAATGTTTGCTTCAAGTTCTTTTTTTCCTTTTGGTATTTCATTTCCCTTATAAATAGGGCTTCTCTTTGTTTTTGTTACAGAACTGAAGTTGACATTTTTATATCTGGGTTCTGTATTTTGGCTTTCGGGGCAAAGGCGAGGTAGCGAGCCTCAGGAGGCGTCCGTTGCATCTTTCTCAGCAGTCTCAGTTATTTTTGGAAAAGGTCCGATAATGATGAACTCTTAAAATTTCACCTTTGTCATTTATAACATATTTATTTGTATTAAAGGTACAGCAGAAAGTTTAAGCTCCCTGTACATGCAGGGTTCCAATACCCAGTGGGGAGCTAATGCACTCAGATATATAGATAGAGCTTCCTAGAAAAAAAGTATATGTAATGTACTGACAGCATCCCTTGTCCCTACTTAGACGTCTCCCTCAATTTGTTTCAGGGCAGATCTCTGAAGAAAGGGAAACTAAGTTCAAGGAAAAAAAAACCGTTGTTATTCTACTGTGTTATTTTAACCTATGATCTTTATCTTTTAACTGAAAAATAGTCATAAAAATAATATCTACTGTATTAAATGAGATATGTTGTTCAAATATATGATTGCTTTTTAAAAAACCATTCTTAGTCTAAAAAAGACAGTAGCTTCATATTCTCAACTCTGTACCTAGAGCAAGAGATTATGCTAATCAGATTAAGCGAATCTGTCCATTTATTTACCAAAATGCCCCAATAATGTCTAGCTGTTTCTCCCTCCATTGGCTCAATTTTTTTTTATTTTTTGAGGGACCGGGGTTCAAACTCACGGCCTTGCACTTGCCAGGCAGGCACTTGTGCCTCGGAGCTATCTCCCCAGACCCTCAAATATTGAATTTATTCATTTCCTTCAAAGCTCAGGGGTAGAAGATTGATGATGTGAAAATTATGATTCATGCACTATTTGTTTGCGATTTCTTGATAAAAATCTATGAATTTTTTGTATAATATTAGTAAAACATTAACATCTATTAAAACAAGAATAACCTATTATCTACCCTTCACTTCCAAAATGCATTGCCAACATTTCTGCTTAACTTCTAGGTAGACAGAAAGACAGAGAAATGAAATTTCCCAATAGATAATTCCTTTTTATTTGAATTTTCTAATATAATTTTCTCTTATATCTTTGATCTAATATTATTTTTAATTTCATGTCTTATTAAAATTTTCAATGTCATTAATTAATTTTGGACAATATAGCATCTATGTATTATTATAGCTTACCAGTAGGAGTCCCTAGATATTTATGGGTATTAGTTTGTCTTACAAAGATGATGAGAATAATTTAATAAAAAATGTCTAGACAAATCTATGATTCCTTTGCAAGGGTAAACTATGAAAGACAGAAATTGTTGATTAAAAGTTACCCAAGTTTTAGTAACTTTCAAAATTTCACAAATGATTCTGCAAAACTGATTGAATAAATTTATAAACTCAAGAGCAGCTCACGCAATTTTTCATTACTTTACCTAGCTGTTCCCAAATATTTTAGTCTAAGACATCTGTATACTCTTAGAAACTGTCAAGGCCTCCAATGAGCTTTTATGTACACATTAATATTTATCATATTAGAAATGAGTGCTGAGGACTTAATGTTTACACATTGATTTTAACATAGTAATACTAAACACATCAAATAACATTGTGAAATGTAACTTTTCTACTTCAAAAAATATTGAGAAGAATAATTTTACTTTTCATTTTGAAAATCTCTTTTATATTTGATTCACAAAAGACAGCTGGATTCTCATAACTATTTCTACAAGTCAATGTGCTTTTGATTGAAATATATGGGAAAAACTTGACATAGTCAAATAAATAAAAAAGTGTGGTCTTTCAATAAACTTTTCACGTAAATATAGAAATACCACTCAGAATTCAACAAGTTATAGTTTCTTAAGGGAAACTTGTAGTATAGAATGAAGGTAAACATTTTGTACCACTTTTTCTTAAAAATCTGTATCTGTCTGTGTGTCTATCTATCTTTCTATCTATCTACCTACCTACCTACCTACCTACCTACCTATAGAGGTATCTTTTGTTTGTTTGTACTTTAGTCTTTTTGAGACAAGGGCTTGCTATATAACTCAGGCTGGCCTTGAGCTAGCTATGTAGTCCATGCTAGACTCGAATTTGCAGTGATCCTCCTGCCTCAGTCTACCAAGTGTAGGGTTTACAGATGTGCACCACCTCACCCTACCTTAAAATCAATTTTTGTATCCTCTATTTTAGTGTATCTTTGAGTCATTCATGCTCGGTCATGTAAAATCCTATGTTGGTCATTAAAAAATATTTGTCATAGCCATGTAAATATCCCAAACTTTGACACATTTCATTTACATAATATAAAGAAAAATCACGTTTATTAATGTCACCTTCCATATCACCAAAAGTACCAGCTGTCAGGTCACAGCTCCTCAAAAGCTTTAATTTTATCATTGGCTCAAAATGCTGTCGGTTATTTTCCTTGAAGCCAAAGACTTTCTGCACTTAATTAAGAGAAGAATATCTGCAGATACTGGCTCTTGGATGTCCAATTTGTCTGCTTTTTTTAGGAAAGATAGAGGCCTAGAACAAAAGGGGCCAATTCAGCTGGTATCTCAAGCAAATGTGCAAGTGCTCTTGAGACAACTGTCATGCTGGGTATTTAATGAAATGCTTTCAATATTTTCCCACTTTTTATGACACAGAATATTAAAAAGACTTGCATGCAAAGGTGAAGATTTAATAAAATAAGCGTTTTATACTATTTTAGCAGTGATTTTCTTTTTTTAAATTTTATTTATTTATTTATTTATTTATTTATTTATTTATTTATTTCTCTTAAACCTCATTTATTTGTTTGTGTTATGGCTGGCTCAGCCCGCCCTGGGGTGGGGATGCGCAGCATGTGGTGCCAGGGATTGAGGAGCGGTCGCAGCGCTTGCCTTAAATTTCCGCAGCAGGCGCTTTAGACCGCTGAGCCATCCCACTGGCCCTACCAATGATTTTCTTAAATGGAATGGGCTGTTAGTTCCCTATAACTAAATCCAAGGAAGAAGAGACTTACTACTAATATAGCTTATTGCTGCCTTCTTAATTGGTGCTAATTTTGCTTTTGCATAATCATTGTACATGCCAATATAAGGAAGAGGCAAATCACACCCTAATAGTGCTAAGAATATAATTTTTTTTAGTGTCTCGAGAAAGACAGAGGTTCTTGCTATGCTATTATCATCCGATGGTGGCGATTAAATATTCTTTCTGTTCCATTTTCAATCAGTGGGGGTAAGGTAAGCTGAAAAGGGGATTTCCTCCCGCTTTCTTCTCCTGTAATAATAATTGCAATTTCCTTCTACTTACATGCAGAAAAAACAAAGTCAAGCTTCTCAACTTCTGTGCCGTGACATGATGAAGAAAGGTTCTCACATTTCAGGAGAACCAGAAGAGCTGGTAAATACATGTTTACTTTAAAAAAATTACGATGTGTTTAAAGTACAAATTAGTTCAGTAGAGAGCTTCTCATGCCTGTTTTATTTCCATATTACTCAGACTGATAGTGGGATGCTATCAATTAATTCATTTAGAGAGCAATACACCACAAGAAATAAATTATTTGTCCTCTGGAGCTTGTCACAAGGGGATTTTTAAAAAACCATTAAACAGAAAGGCAACCGTTCATTTTAGAAAAATGAAAGGCCAATTCCTCCTCCTCAGCTGGTACGTCCTTAGTAATAGCATTATTAACTACATATATTATAAAACCTACTTACCTACAAATTTTTTAGGCCCTTTGGCCCTCACTTTTTTCCAAATGTGAAATTGGATTATTAATACATTTTGCGAGGGCTTAACAGGGTAATGCACATGAAATGCTGAGCTGTTTTTTATTTTTAATTTTATGTATTTAGTACCGGGTCTCACTATGCAGGTTGGGGCTATAGTGATCCTCCTGTTTCATCCTCCTTAGCACTGGGATTAAGAGAATGTGCCACCATGCCCGGTCTTGGTGGCCGGTTCAGTGCACCTGGGGGCAGGGCATGCAGTGCCAGGGAGCAAACCTGGGTCCCTGTGCTTGCCATGCAGTTGCTTAGACCACTGAGCTATCTCCCCTGCCCAATGCTGAGCATTTTGCTCAGCATCTAGTACGTTCTCGGCACCTGGTCCTGGGTAGTGGTGCAATAGTAGCAGCAGGACCAAATAGTAGGAATAAGCAACTGCTGGAGATGTTTTAGGAACGAGTAGGAAGGCTTAGGGAAACTCAGTCCTTTGCATGATCTGGGAAAAGAAAAGATCTTGTCTTCAGACCCAGACCATTTTCCCACCTTAGCCCAAATTCTGCTCTCTATGTCATTGCTCCCTTTGGAGCTTTCAGAAAATGCTGTTGTAAACGTTCTGTTATCTTGAGGTCCTACCACCTTAGAATGAGCTCACTTCAAGTCCTAGTCCTCAGGTCTCCAAACTGCCTCCTGCAGTGCACCGGTTTCCAAGGCATTAGTAGAAGTTGTGCATATGCACGTAAGCCTGGATTAAAGAGGTGTCTCCAGGAAGCACAGCTGAGTCCGAACACAGCTTTCCATTTCTTGCACCCGTGACATTGAGCTTTTGAATAATCCCTAAGGCATTATTTTTGTTTTTTACCTCTTAAAAATCTGGGCTGGTCACACTTGCTTTGTGGAGCCATGAAAATTTTTTTACGAGATATCACAGAGAAAGGGCTTGTCACCATTCCAGGCACAACGCAAGTGCCCAATAAATATTTATTTGATGATTAACTTATAAAAATGTTGGCTCCTCTGGGTCCTTATTTCTAATTTTCTAGACTAAATAATTTCAGTTTTCCTTTCTGTTCTGCTTCTAGACTAGACACATCAAAAAATTAGAAAATTTTTAAAATCTTGAGACTCTACCTATACAGAATCTTTTCTAATTCTCTTTCAGCATTGGACTCCTAAAAGTATTTCATAGGAAAATGACCTTATTTCGAAATAGAAGGGGCAATTGAAAATCAGTGAACGGACTTACCCCCTAATGATTTTTTTCTCAGACATAATTATAATAATTAGCATTAGAAAGTGCTAATTATCTTTGGACACAAAGGACCTGTACACCAGAGACAGAGGTCCGCATTAAGTAAAACGGATTTCACTTTCTTCAGTTAGCAGACTCCTTTTTCTTCTTTGTAGTGGTGAGAAGGCATTTAGTCCATCAAGCTTCATTTGAAACCTTTTTCCAGCTCAGGAATCTGTCTGCTGGCCACCTACAGCCAGACTCCATATTGAACTTTGGATCTAAAATAATTTGTTTTTTCTTTTCTTTGTGTCACCTCATCACTTTTTAAAAGATGATTGTTCTATAGTTCTTGCTCAGCTCGTAGAACCTGGCTAGAATCAAAGCTTTAAGGATAAGGAATGTCTTGCTTAGTTAGAAGGAACAGGCAGATAGATACCTGTCCTCTGAGTGCTAGAAACTGCGGGCATGGTCATCAAAAAAGTTAGGAGAGAGAGACTCAGTATTTGCCACATAGAATTTCAAGTTGAGCGAGACTGGAGGAACTGCTACGTTAGCTGCTTAGTATTACAGAGAAGAAACTGAGTCACAGAACTACTGCATGAAAGAACCAAAATCAAAACTGTTCCAGATGTTCTCTAAGTACTTCTTATCAAACTATGTTGGGCTGTACATCAGAAGTTCGTAATTATGGTTACAGTTGTACATGAGAGTGTAGAAAAAAATCACATACAGAAATTAAGCATTGGGATAAGGCTATGGGAAGTGTAACTTGAGGCTCTCCTTTACACTCTTTGTCAGCAATAAAACAATTGTTAATAGTATCTAATAATGCCAAGCTATAGGTAATGCAGCATATTAGTACAAATTTCCCTGAATACCATTCAACATAAACCCTTGTCTTATACTATAGATTCACTCAGGGCAGTGGAACAGCCTCATTCCCAGAGAGCTGTATTCAACTAGGAGTTCTCACCTGAGTTACATGAAAGTCTACCTTTTCGGTATCCATTCCATGGGTCAGTTCTATATTTTGAACCCTAAGCAAATAAGTATCATTTGTTTAAAAAATATTTTTCAATGATTGAAAAATAAAAAAGTGTTTTCTAAGGCAGTGTTTCTCTAACAGAAGCTATCTCTGAATCGCATGGAGAGCTTGTCAAAACACACGTCATGGGCCCCAGCCCAAGAGCTTCTGAGCCAGTGAGTCTGGTATAGTAGCAAGAATCGGTGTGTCTAACACCTTGGCCAGCAGTGCTCATGTGACTGGGCTGAGAACAACACACTGTCCCCAGGTTCTGAGCTCATTGCCCCCTTCCCCATAGCACTAAAGGTGCCTTACAAGGTATACTTTCCTAATTTCATCCTATGTCATTTGTCCTCTTTTGAATGCTTCAGAAATTTAGGTGTGACTTTTTTTGTGTTCAAACTTATCTTATTGGACATAGTAGAGGAAAGAATGAATATTTCTTTAAAATGACATTGTATCACAGTATAATTAGCAATGTAAAACAAGACTACTAAGAAGAATCTGTCTCATTATTATGTTTTCATACCCTGTATACAAATTATTTGAACCAGAATGCACTTGCTAAGAAAACCATTTCTATTTCTGTCGCCAAACAGTGAACACTATGATGGTTGGAGGGAAATATGTTTTTTTTTTTTGGTGTTAGATTTATTTTCACATTCTAGAGTTTATGGCAACACGAAATGGTCTACATTTGTAAGCCAAACACCTGATTTTGAATTCCAGATACCTGGGTTTTATGGAGACTTTGATTTGTTTTGACTGTGCCTTTATGCAACTTTTTAGCTTTCTTATTTTTAAATAGCAATAAAACAGAAATGACTGCCCTTTATGTTCTAAACAACAATAAGGGCTAAACACAATAACAGTCGTGCATCTAGAGAAGCTCTAGAGATTTTATTATGTCTAACATTTATGGACATTGTGTTTTATTTGTTATCTGAAATTTCATTTTAATGAAAGAAAAAATAACACAATAATTCATTATCTTCCAAGTGTTTTCAAGCATAAAGGCCTCTGTGAACTGACTACATTGCTTATATCATATCTCCTAACCCCTTTTCCCTTTGGAAGGATTTCTAGGAATACATAAATGTCACTTAGTAAGGTATTGCATCTTGTACATGTTTTTAAATTCTTAGCACAAAGAAACAATTTACCTAGGCAGAAAGTAGAACTTTGGACTTCAGTTGCTTGATTCCTGAGAAGAGTCCTTTGATTCTTTCTGGATCTTTCCATAGTTGTGCTGGAGCCTCGCTTCCCTCCCTGTCTCCAGGTCAGAGAACTGACACTTGACTGATGCTTACTTCTGTAAAAGACGAGCTGGCATGATCAGCCGCTGTCTCAGACAGACTGTCTTCAAGTGTATTTTCAGCGTGTCTTCAGACAGTTATTTTTCCTCTGTTCAATTTTGCTCATCTTCTTACTTAACTTTTCAAGTGCTACTATTTCCTTTTTAAATGCAGTATTGAGAAGTGCAAACATTATTGGAAGAGAGAGTCTTACTAGCATAATTGTGCATTATCTTCCTTTTATATTGCAGATGGAAAACATTAAATCTAGAGGGAATAGAAATCTGCTCTATCAGATATTGATAGTACAATTTCCTTTAAAAATACTTACCTGTGGAGAAAAAGAATACTGACTTTTTTCTTTTTAAAGGCAGTGACTTTTCATCATTTTGAAAGAGTTGAAAGACACATGGAATTAAAATTCTGTCTCCCGAGAGTCAGCCTTCTCCTGCTGAAGCTGTCTTTCCTTTTTATCAAGTAATATTTTAGTGAGGGATCTGGCTAGAATGGGAGGGAGGGAATACTGCTGGAGCGCAGTTTGTTGCAGTCTGTTTTCAATGTCTAGTACCAACTCTATGCATGAGATGTGTGGGTGGGTTTTGCAATATTAGTAATAAAGAGCACAATCATTTCTTGCTAATCATCTTGTACACTACCTTCGTGGAGGGCAACCCGCCCCAGTATTGCTCGGCTACCCCAAGCTTTGTTTTTCAGAAATCAATTTTAGGATGGGAAGGGCTGCTCTATTCAGTAAACCCAACTCTGTCCATTTCCTTAGCTTGTCGGTGAAATCACCGCCATCCCCGTCAGTACCGCTCTCAGTGCAAAACTTGGGGGTGGGGTCTAAGCTACCTACCTCTCATTTTGGGGTTCATGAGGCTTTTATTATTTCCTCATTTTATCCTCCACCTTTATTCCTCAATTTACTAAACCTAGGTCTGCCTTCTAACTCTTGTCAACAAGACTGAACCTGGATGTAATTTATCCTGTTCTCAGTTCTAGTACAGAGAAGAACCTTATCCCAGTCATATCGCCTGCTCTGAGGCTGCTATCAGGCATGTAGTACAATGCGATTTAGGTTGAATTCCTTGGAATATATAGAAAGCATCACAAATAGAGTAATATCTATCTGTAGGACATATGCAGTTCCAATTTAGTTACCAGAGGTACACCCTCAAGGCTAGAACTCCATGTCAAATCTTGTATTTCATTTTATCTTTGAAAATCTATGAAGAGTGTGTGTTGACAGTGAAGGAGATTGTTTTTCCTATGCTTTCTTCTATAAGACACCCCAATCTTCCTTTGCCTGTTTTCAATCATCCTAGATACTTAATTACAAAAGTTTACTCTTGAAACACAATACTGGGAAACTATCCCAAACATTCTATTTCAGATCTGTTAGACTTTGCCAAATTTGAGTTTCTCTCAAGGAGTTTCTCTGGACGAGATTGTAGTTGCTTTGAGCTGTTCATTTAAAGAGAAGGCAGATTACCACCATGACCTGAACACGGTTTCAATCATTTCGGGATTTGTTATTAATATCAAAGTTTTATGCATTGATATTCAGTGTAGCCAGAGGTTTCTACAGCTTGATCATGTATCTGAAGTTCTTTAAATTATTAAAACATATGCAGTTTCTAAGGCCCCCTCCGAGTCCTACCACATCCAAAACTCAGGCTGGGACTTGACTTTGAGTAGATTTGTAAAATATTCCCTAGAGTACTGTGGATCAAGGGTGAAAATCATTGCTTACAGAATTAACTTTTCATTAATAAAATGCCTTTTGAATGTTAAAAACATATGCTCTAAAATATAGAATAAAGATAATATATAGTGTGTGTGTGTGTGTGTGTGTGTGTGTGTGAGTGTGCATGCATGTTGCACTAGGGATTTAACCCAGGGCCTTCAATCTGAGCTACATCCCCAGTTTGTTTCTTTTCAGACGTGAGCCAGGATCTCATTAAATCACTAAGTTGCCCAGGGTGGGCTTGAACTTTCAACCCTCTTGCTTTAGACTTCCACCGTGCTGGGATTGTAGGTGTGTACCATAAATCTCAGCTTGTTATTTCTACTTTTGACAGGATGTTGATGGGCTCACATGTTGTTTCCAGTGTAGCAAACTGAGAGCTGGTTAAAGCTACTAAATCAAATCATACTTGAGTAACATTATAGAGTACAATGATATGGGCAAGAATAATTACCTGAAACTCTTGCCAGATAGATTTCAGACAACCAGTTTTTTTCTCACTTATTAGAAGTTATTTAACTTTTCTAAGCCTGTTTTCTGATTCATAGCTTGGAGACAATATCACTTTGTACAGTTTTTATATGAATTAATGAGAGAATCTGCCTTAAACATTCAATACACACCTCACTTACGATAAATCATCAACAGATGTTAGCTATTTCAGTAACTATGACCATAAAAAAAAATAAGGTATTCGCTGGGTGTGGTAGCGCACGCCTGTAATCCCAGCACTTGAGAGGCTGAGGCAGGAGAATTGGTGCGAGGTCCAGACCAGCCTGGGTTACAAAAGTGAGCTCAAGGCCAGTCTGAACTGCATAGTGAGACCCTGTCTCAAACAAATAAAAAATAATAAGGTATGCTATAAAAATGAATCTACACGGGGACAATAGCAGGGCGCTGATTGTAAGCTCTGATGATTTTCAAATTTCAGATAGAGTTCGGTCAATTGCGTGGACCTCAGGTTGAATGGGGTTCATACAGGCTCACCCAGAACCACTAGTGCAGTATTTTTCTCAGTAGAGTGACTTGACAAGACTTTTGCATTTTACCACAAAAAGCCCTGCAAAAATTCTCATTAAGAGATTGAGTGACCATTAGCTGTGACAAAAAAAATGCAATAAACTGGGCTGGTGAGATAGCTCAGTAGACTAAGCACCTGCTTACGCAAACACAGGGACCAGGGTGTGATGCCCAGAACCACATGCCAAACTGGTCCTGTTCCTGGGCATGCTAAGCTGGCCACTGAGAACAGGCATAGTGGTATATGCCTGTAGTCACCACACTGAGAAGACTGAAAAGAAGATCACTATGAGTCTGAGCTGCATGGTGATACCCTGTACCAAATACATTAAAAAATAAAATAAACTTTAAAATGGTTTGGAAAAATTTATTGCAATAAAGAACACATTGTCAACTCATCTCACTGAGAATAGACTCTGTGGCTTTGAACACACTTGACCTATTTATTCCCCTTGGTACTTTCTGAAGCAGCTGTGTTCAATGGAGCTTTCACGGTTGCCTCAGTATCCTGAACTTGTTCAAAGTGTTCACCTTCCAGGGTCATTTTGATCTTGAAGGAGAGATGAAAGTTGCCTAGTACTCCATCTAAGGAAAAATATTTTTATGCTTTAGATCTAAAATATCCCCAAAGGGTCACGTATTTGGAAAGTGATAAATTATGGGCGTGTTATAGAGGACTTGCTGTTGGGAGATTGGATTTGGGCACAGCAAGAGGGACAAGAGGGCCATGTCCCAGAATGGTGGCTCTCCCTCCAACGTTCCTATCTTGCTTACTGCTTCCTGTCTTCCCTGAAGTTTTTCCTCCTCTGCAATGTGCCTCTTCTCTGTGGTCCTGCCTTAAAACTGGTGGACTTACAAACCTGGACCCGTGAAAATATGAGCTGAAAGAAACCGCTCCTCTTTTAAAGTATGGGTTTAGGTACTGCATCCCTGTGACCAGAGGATGACAGACACTGATAGAGCAGGCCACACCACAATGTTTGTAAGACTCTGTGTTTCTTGGGAGGCCGAGGCAGGAGAATCAATATGTGTTTGAGATCAGCCTGGGCTACAAAAGTGAGCTCAAGGCCAGCCTGAACTGCATTACGAGACCCTGTCTCCAAAAAATAAAAAATAAAAAAAATGAAGTATG
This sequence comes from Myocastor coypus, assembly GCA_004027025.1. Classification (NCBI taxonomy): domain Eukaryota; kingdom Metazoa; phylum Chordata; class Mammalia; order Rodentia; family Myocastoridae; genus Myocastor; species Myocastor coypus. Next base: position 12,869 of record PVJA010016534.1, read on the forward strand.
CTGTAAAAATGCATTTAGACAGGGACAATAGCAGGACACTAATTGTAAGCAACCTGCACCATATCTTCAATCACACCTCTGAAGAGGACTTCCAGCCTGCTTCAGAGAGTGGCTGTGAGTGTGTGTGGAGAACAGGGGGCTATTTTGTGGAGATTAATGACCATGTGTCTTTTACTGTAATTGTATCTCACATTTAAGCATTCATCATATATTTTGATTATGTTTTGCATTGGAAACTTTTTTTTTATATTGTTGGAGAGATGTATTCGCCCACCATCTATAAGTAATTTATTGGGCTGGAAGAGATGACTGCATGGTTTTGTGAGAGAATGCAGTCTTTCAGAGAAGATACTTTTCAAACAATTATAAAAATATTGCTCTTATAGAAATAAAGATGTTTCTTAGACATAAAAATATGTGACTGTAATTTTAAAGGTTTAGACATTAAAAGGAAGTGAAGTGCAAGGAGTTGAGTCATGAGGGCTTTAGGGAAAAAGTTCTAATTTATTTTTATTTTTTTATTTTTTTTATTTTTATTTTTTAAAAGTTCTAATTTAGAAGACCTCTGATAAGAAATGACTACGGTCTGAGACATGGCTGTTGCTCTCCTTTTCTTCTCTCAAAGTGGAAGCTCTCGCATGGGATGAATATGAATAATTAGAATCATTGTAAAGATGGATTTGTGTTGTACTTCTGTGACAGCTATGCTTAACTGTCACCCTGATCACCTTGGGCTCCATCTAGAGGATTAGTAAGACACACTTCTTCTGGGTGTGACAGTGTGCCTTGGAGTTGTGACACTGGGGTCTGCATCTGCTCCCCAGCACCTTTCTCTCTTTTCCTGTGCTGAGCCTCTTTGCCGCCGTACCATCTATAGCACTGCTTTGCCCTGCCATCCTGCCATGGTGATACTGCCTCAGGACCTGCTGGCCATGGAGTGAACCCTCAGAAAATGCACAAGTAGAGTTGAGTCAAATTAAATGTCTCCTCCCTTACATTGTGGGTTTAGGGTATGATGTCACAGTAATGGAAAACTGACTCATTCAGAAAGTGGGGTTTATTGCTGTGATGTATCTGATCATGTGGGTGAAACCGGTCTTCAGAAGGAGTTTGGAAAGGATTGCAAAGCCAGCTAGAGAAGGCATAGGGTATTGTAAGCAGACTTTGATGGGAGTTTCTGGTCAGAGATAGGCAACCCAAAATGCTGATATAAAGGCAAATGGGAAAGGCAGCCAAGCTCATAAGCGTAAAATACTGGTTTTATGTTCTGGTAGAAGAAGAAGAAGGAGGAGAAGAAGAAGGAGAAGGAGAAGAAGAAGAGGAAGGAGAAGAAGAACAGGAAGAAGAAGAAGAAGAGGAGGAAGAAGAAAGAAAAATAAAGAAGAAAGAAAAAGAAGAAGAGGAATGAAGGAAGAAGAAGAAAAAGAAAAGAAAGAAGGAGGAGGAGAGGAGGAGGAAGAGGAAGAAGAGAAGAAGGAGAAGGAGAAGAAAAAGAAAAAAAGTGACCAACCAGATATCTCAGAGCATTAAAACCCCTGCTTATGCATATATAGGGACTGGAGTTGGATTCCCATGGTCCCATGCTGGCCCCACCCACAGGGTGCACCAAGACTACAAATGAGACTGGGCCTGGTGGTGTGCACTGGGAATGTACTTCCAGAGCTTGGGAGACTGCAAACAGGAGGATCACTAAGAGACCCATCTGTGTAGTGAGACCCTGTAGACCCTGTAGTAAAAAAAAAATGCAGAAAAAAAAGTGTACACACTTTTGTTCGCATCCTGATCTTTTGCAGGTGGGTTACTTTAATATTCATAGCCTGATCTGGTAGAAGAAATATTAAGGAAGACCAAAATTCAGGCTATGGAAAAGGCAGTGCTGGCTAGTTTTACAGTTTGTAATGAAAATTGAGAGTAAGAAATAGAGGGAGAATTTTCAAAACTTAAATTTTGGCTGTATAAGAAGTGTGTGAAAGATAAGGACAAAGGAGAGATGAGGGGAGGGGATATAAGAGGAAAAGAGGGGAAAGGGGCAGAGGAGAGGGCGAGAAGAGCAGGGGAGACAAAGCTGTGAGGGTCTCGGGAATTGCTGAGACCTCCAACCAGTGCAGGGTGAAATTTGCCAAGTGTAAAAGTATTTTACTTGAGAACAGATACCTGAATCCCCTGCTGAAGAAGGGTGACCTGGAGGATTACTTCACAAGGATTTATTTCCTGTGCCTCATCTCATGCCTAACTATCCAAGTAGAATACTTGCTGCTGTGGCCATGGTCCAAGGGGACCCGGCTACTGATTGAACTGATGCCAGACCTTGGCACCACCTATGTGATGCTGGTTGTTCAACAATCCAAGATACAAATGCTGTAGGATGGTGGAAGCTTCCACCAAGATTTCTAAAGAAAAGCCTGAGGGGTCAGGAAGTTTGTATATGAGATGGTGAGTGAAGTTGTGGAATGAAGCCAAAGATTAACTGACAACTTCTCTAAAACCACAAGCCCAATCAAGCCTGTCCTCCTTTAACTTGTGGGTGTCAGGTGTTGCATCCCAGAAACATACTGATGGATACAAAACTTGGTTAAATAGACTTCATGATACTAACTCTCATTTTACCTTGTTAACCCTTACCATTCCAGTCAAAATTCTGCACCTACATTTTTATTGAATTACTTGAGCCTCTCTATCTTTTTGGAAAACACTTCTCTTTGTCTTAGTTCTCCAAGAACTGTTTATCTAACCAGACCCTTTACATTCAACCTTTTCTCTACACAGGTGGTTATCACTGATTCTCAGTGCAATCTCCCAAGATAGCACTGGCTTACTGACCTACATATCTGCCTCAAAACATCTCTGGTTTCGCCAGGGAGATAGCTCAGCAGAATGAGCACTTACCTGGCAAAGACAAGGTCCTGAGTTCAATCCTTGGTACCGGAAAAAAAAAAATCCCGATTTCATTGTTGGTCTAGCCTGGACATATTGTCTTCAATAGCCAAGCTGTGTGTTCATCATAAATTCCATCAAAGAGCTGGAGTTTTTCTTCACACTATTTTGAAGGTCTAATTTGAATGTTAATTAACCTAGCCTGGATACCACTCAGATGATTAACAGCAACCTCCACACTCAGAGTTCCAATGACCATTATCTAGAAGAAATGACAAAACAAAAAAACTATTTCTAATTCTGATTCTTAATTTACAAATTAAGAGCTCTTCAAGTCCTCATTTGGCAGCTCATTCTACTATATTTGGGGTGGAAGTAGCAGATAAGAAACGTTGTTTTAAGTGGTACAAAGTGTTTCATAACTTAGGGTGGCAAAAGCACTTACATTAACGACTGCTTTCAGTTGCTTTAAACTTTCACAACTATGATGCGATCAAAATGTTGACATCTTTAGCCTGAAAATAAAGATGTGAAATGATATATGTACTTAATTTAGTTATAGTTTTTCTTTAACGATGACTAGATAGAATTTATGTACTCATAGTACACTTAGATAATGAGAATATTTGATGCTAAGTGTAAAGAGGAAAAATTTATATTTAGGATTGATTTAGGGTGGTACTGGGGATTGAACTCAGGCCCTTGCTCTTGCTAGGCAGGTGCTTATGCCGCTATCTCCCTGGCGTAGGATTGACATTATCAACATTTTTAAAAGCAGATATACAAAGGTTAAGAACTTACATGATATCAAAGATCAGAGGAAATCTGTAAGAAATGAATTGATCTTTTAAATAATCAAGGGCTAGGGACATAGCTCAGTAGAATGAGCACTTGCCTGGCAAATGCAAGGGTCTGAGTTTAATCCCTGCATCCACAAATAAAATAAAAATCAAGATGGGGGTTGGGGACATAGCTCAGTGGAATAAGTGCTTGCCTGGCAAGCCCAAGGTCCTGAGTTCAATCCCTGGTACCACCAAAATAAATAAATAAATAAATAAATAATCAAGATGATATCTTGGACTTATTAACACATCTAATTGGCTAGCTCCAAGAATTTAATGAACAAACAATGAATTATTGTTATTTAATTATCTATTAATTTATTCAAAACATTCATTGAGTGACTATATTATATCCTTTTAATTCTTTCTTTCTTTCTTTCTTTCTTTCTTTCTTTCTTTCTTTCTTTCTTTCTGTGTGGAACTGGGGATTGAACTCAGGACCTTGCACTTGCCAGGCAGACACTTGTGCTCCTGAGCTATCTCTCCAACCCCTTATATCTTATATGTACTATATGCTTGATATAATGAAGGCATTATGAGACTGGAGGTCATAAAAATGGATATCTAATCTTGATTCTACCACTATAGAACTTGAGCAAAAATTATGATCTCATTTGCAGTCTATGAAAATAATAGGAGACACCTCTTGTCTTGCTGACGTGCTGAAGCCTAGATACTACCTAATTGGGAAAATTTATTTTTGGACTAATGTCTTTCTAATTTCATAGATTAATGCATTAATTTATGTAACAAGCAAGATCTAAGGTGCCCCTTTTCAGTTTTCTTTCCTCCATATATATATATATATATATATATATATATATATATATATGTCTAAATAAAAGTTTCTATTTGAGCATGTATGGGACCCGTGATGGGTTTTTAACCAATTGCAGTGTTATAAAGGTAAGAAGCCATACAAGTTAACATGGTAAAAACACAGTACATAAGACTGCAGCACCCCTTATGTAAGGAGAGTGGCTCTCTCTTACTGGTTATAAAGAAGTTAGTTGCCCTGTTGCGACTTCTTTACAGAAAAGATCATGTAGCAAGAGAGCAAACGCAGCCTCCAGAGAGCAGTCAAGAAGGCATTGGGCCCTCGGTCCAGCAACCCGGAGAGAACAAAATTCTACCAGCAATAAAGTAAGCATGGAAAAGAATCCATCCTGAGCTGATTTCATTTGTAACCTGTAAAAATAATACAGTCTCGTGTACTGGGTAGCAAACACAAGCCCGTGGGTTCAGCCCCAGCACCATAGAAAACAATGACAATAACAAAAAATGTCTTCGTTTATTTAAGGGGCTTCAGGTTTTAAAGTGGAACCAGGTTTTAGGTTTCAAACAATGTAACTAGGGTAATTTACAGTCCTGGCTAATGTTCACTCGTGAATTTATAAACACATGAAGATGAACTATTAAGCCTTTAAATTCTCATTTAGAATCTTATTCCCATATGTGGTGCTCATTTCATTGCAGAATGATCTGATTATAGTTTGCACGAATAATTTTTTAAAAAATTTTAAAATGTGACATCAATCCAAAGAAGTATTCAAAAGCTAGCGTCGCTGTTTAGGTTGAGACTCTTGTGAGTCGTTCCTTCACAGGGTCTCTGCAGTCTTCTCTGCCGCACGTTACACCCACTTTCAGGGGCACGTGTGTAAGACAAATGTCAAAACAGAGATTTGCAAGCATTTGATAGCTGAAAGGTGGGAAATACAGGTCAAAGTTACATTTAACAAACAAACGACAGCTTGGGAGCTTAAGAGAATTTGTCTCACTCAGTGTTATTCATGGGATCAAAGCCTCTGAAGGAAAAGAATAAGCTATTTCCTAACTGTATATAAATTGTAGTCACTGAGGAATAAATAATATATACGGTAGGGGGTGTGGATGTGGGTAAGTGTATGGGAGGGTTAAGGTCTGTGCTTGCATTTGTGTGTGTGTGTGTGTGTGTGTGTGTGTGTGTGTGTGTGTGTGTACATTCATCTGTGTTGTACATGTGTATGGTTTCTGTTTACTCCTAGATCAGACATTGCATTAGACTTCAACAAGACAGCTAAGGCACTTTTTGTGTCTTTTCAGGTTTTGCAGTTTCACAGGTGTTCACCATGACGAATGCGTCCAAATAATCAATACATTGCTGAAACTTTTATTATTAAGTGCTTTGATTAAGGGTCATGAAAATGAAGCAAGTGAATGCTGGCTTTCCCGTAGGGAGATGTGGGTTCTGATTCTAACTCCACTGTTTGCTAGTAGACAATTAAACTTCAGTGTGCTTCGTCTTTCTCATCTGCATATTGCAGACATCACGAATCCTTTCATTATTGGATTCTATGTCTGTCAGAGGTGTCTAAATAAACAGAGCCAGTTGGAGGTGGAATGTGTGTGTGGAGATAGATGAGAGAGAGAGAGAGAGAGAGAGAGAGAGAGAGAGAGAGAGAGAGAGAGAGAAAGAGAAAGAGAGAGAGAAGAGAGATTTACTTTATGGAATTAGTTCCTGTGATTTTTGGAGTCTGGCAGGTTCAAAGTGGAAAATCTTCTGCATGAGCTGACAGACTAGAAACCCAGAGACTATTTATTTATTTATTTATCGTATTTAGTACAGGGTCTACAGGGTCTCACTATACAGATTGGACTCAGTGATCCTCCAGTGTGCCCCGGGGGGAGGGAAGGAGGGAGACACGGCTGGCAGGGCACACCAGGGATCCAACCCCAGTCCCTGTACCTGTTTAAGCAGGTGCTTTAATCTGCTGAGCTTTCTGGCAGGCCCTCCCAGAGACAATTTGATGCTTAAAATCTAAAGGCATCTTCTGTGGAGTTCCCTCTTCCTGGGAGCTATCAGGCTTTACGTCTATGACAGACTTCAGGTGATTAAATGAGGCCCAGCAACTTTATAGAGCTAGTATTCTACCAAGTGGTGCATTACCAAGCCATGGTGTTTTGTAGATTAGGTACATTCAAGCATTGTCTCCCATCCAAGTATTAACCAGGCCCCACCCTGCTTAGCTTCTGAGATCAGGCATGTTCCGGGTGGTATGGTTGTAGACAGCAATGCCGATTTAGTGGTATGTTCATCTGTTTTAATCAAAGTTGACTGACGCATTGTGCATCTCCTTTTATCCAGAGCCTCACACAATTATCTAGAACATCTGTTCACATACCTGGCTACCCATGTTGATGTATAGAGTTATGCATAACAAATGACCTTCATTAACTTGCCATCTATTTCATCTCCTACACCGGCACCTCATCTCCAAACAAAGATGGTCGGAAGACCAGACTTCCAGCTAACACAACAACTATCTGGACAACACATTAGCCCTTTTCCAAAAGAGGATGCAGAATCCTTGGGTGATATGGACTTCTCTTGATATCCTGTAATTTAAATATCAGCCCAAGACATTAGTGACAAATACTATGATATAGTGCCAATGAATCTCAAGTTGCATGATCTTCAATAAGAGTGGAAGTTAACAAAGATGTCATAACCATATATCATGTAATACACATACACATATACCCACAATGTGTAACCTGACAGTCCCTCATTTAATAATAGTTCAACTCATCATTATCAAAAGTGTATTTTGTACAGGGTCTACAGGGTCTCACTACACAGATTGGACTCATAGTGATCCTCCTGTTTTCAGCCTCCCAAGAGTTGGGATTACAGGCATGCGCCACCACGTCCAGTCTCAAGTCGCCATCTCAGCGTGCCCCAGGGGCAGGGCCAGCTCGGGATCAGTTTTAACTTTACAGCACTGTGAAATTATATGTAGTCTGTAGGAAACGATACTTCAACATCTGAGTTTTGATCATCGGCAGGGCAGCAATAGCGAGCACAAGACACCCCTGACTCTGAGAACCAGCAGCATGAGCCCCAGAGCCTGCTGAGCTACGCAGTCGCAGTAGTAAACAGCTGGCTCTCGGCGGTATGCTGTGCTAGGAAGCTGCGGTATTCAGCGCGATAGGCGAATTAAATGCATTTTCAATTTAGCAATATGTTTGTCTTAACATAGCCCAATAAATTATTATGGAGATTAAGTAAAATTCACATACCACCTAGAATTTTCTAGCATATGGCATGTTACAAAACACTGTTCCTCTACAGCGTGCTGTAATGTAGGATTAATCCGCGACTGCAGCGTCATACATCAGCCATGAACTCCGTCAGCCTCCGCACAGGTCCAGCATCATAGTTCGTATGAAGGATGGCTTTACGTGTTTAGAAAACTGCAGGTTACATATACAATAATTAGAAGCCTGCTTCTTTTTTTTTTTTTTATAAAATATTCTGCTACTATATTTGTCCCATTTTAGACTACATGAAGCACAATTGCATAATACTTGACAGAGGGAGTCAGGAGCTACTATATTTTTAAGAATCCAAAGAAATTAATAGAATGAGAAGACAGAAAGGAGGTAGCTGTATATTGAGCTATTTGCCTCAAAATGCAGACAGTGATGATTTTTTGTGTATATATGTATCTGTATATAGTGTGCACTATATGTAAGTAAATAAGTAACTACAGCTAAAATAATATTGATGAGATAGGAGATTTTTAAGCACACACACACACATATAAGCATTAAATATCTGATTTTTAATTTTCCTTGAGTAACACTTGAGATTGTCTGTATTGTTTAAGGTTTAACCCAGTGATATATTTAAGTGTAATTGAAAAGCCTACCAACAGCATGCATATTGTCTGCTGCTCCATTTTAGCTAAGCTGAACAGTAAACAGAAACAAGATAAAGAGCTCCACATACTTTGCGTTTGTAGTCTCTTTTCCACTTGCAAAAATACCTTTTGTTCAAGAAAGCAATGAACATGTGTCTACCCTAAAACTTTCGTAACATTCTTCCCAATCCTGCTGTATAATATGTAGCCAATATTTTCAATTAAGAAAAGTCCTTCAAAAAAATTAACGTCCTTCACTTTAGGATATTTTTGAGCTCTCTAGTCCCCTTGTGTTCTTTAAAACCGTATCTTCACATGCTAATGCTTATTTCAACATTTGATACCATAAACATTTAAATTTTTTCTATCAGTTTATTTTGTCTTTCTGTAGCCCTTCAACGCCCATTCTTCATAGGTTTAAATAAGATGGAGTGAGGGACTAACACCCTGTCCTGCCATGAAGTTTGGTTCACTTCCTCTATTCCTTTCCATCCCAAATTATACTAATCAAGATGGTTAACGATTGGGAATTTAAATTCTACTTTCTTATTTCCAATCATTATGCTAAGATCCTAGAAATAAATAAACTTTTGGCAATTGCAGAGAAAGAAAAATCTTGTCAAATGTACCCAATCAAGATAGTCTGAATCCAATCTCTCTGTACCTTGTAAAATCAGCTATATCCAGTTGTTTTCACAATTTCCTGATTAAGAATGTCAATAGATTTTCTACTGCTCATTCTGTTATTTATCCAGAGCATTAATGAACTTCTCTACCTCCTGTGGCTCCATAAATATTTCTATTTTATTATCAAAAACAACACTTAATTGGACTAAAAATAGGATTGTAGCACTGCTCCGAGTAAGTAGCAGATTAACTTGCTGGCTCTGAAGTTAGCATCATTCATACATTGATATTTACTGCATGCCTACCATGTGCCAGACATTATTCCCGGGGCTCAGAAACCGGTGAAAAAAAGGCAACTCTGCTGCTTGTGTGAATTTACAATTCATCAAGAGATAGTCAATAAACAAATAACTAGACAGGGCAGAAATTCTTCTGATGATAAGTTCTCTGGGAAGAGAATTGGGAAATTGGGTCACCCGATGTGGAAGACGTGGATGTGTGGCCAAAGAAGAACGATCAGAGAAGTTCTCTTTGAAGAGCTGGCTCTGAATTGAGGCCGAAAAATGAGGAGGATACAACTACGAAGACCCAGAGGAGAGAGGCTTTCTTCCACACAGAGGGAAAAACAGATGCAAGAGCTCAGAGGCAAAGAACTGTGAGAACAGCAGTGAAGGTATATGCAGATGGAACTCAGTAAATAAGGGCCAAGACCTAAAATAAGACTGATGACTTTCAACTACTCACATTTAATACAAATGGCTAAAGTCTGGATTACATTGCGAGTTCAAGGCCAGCCTGAACTGCATACTAAGACCCTGTCTCGAAAACAAAAAGAGCTAAAAGGTTTTGAGCTCTTAGAACATGCCAGATATTGTGTTAATTTATTTTTGTAATGTGGCAGAGTCAACATTCACTATTGCCGTATTAAAATGGGCCAAATTCGTTCAGCATAGTGAGTTAACAAAGGCTATTGCGCTGGGAAGTGGACCAGTGCAGCCTGATGACAGGGTCAGTCACATTACCAACCTGACACCTTTGCTACTAAATAAATTGTGTGTTGTCTCTGCAACCACAGTCTAGCTGCCTTTGTTAAAAGATTGTCATGTGTCAGTGGCTGTACAATATCTCACTTACTAGGTAGGAGGCAGTGGTGTCCTGGTAATTGTTTTTCAACGCTTTCTTCTCCCAAGAGCACTTCAAATGTATTGATTTCTGTGGTGTAAATTTTCCCACAAAGGCTTATTTTAAGGTAAACAGACATCTCTCATACACACAGTTAGAAGAAATGCTCCTATTCAGTTCTTGTGAGCTGGAATCAGATTCAGTTCCTATACACCACCAGGAACAAATAACCAATAAATATTCGGTTGAAAGAAAACCCTACTCACAGGAGAATAGTTTGGAATCCCTCTGTTGACAATCAAAATCACAAAGACTAAAACAAAGCGTGTTTATTACTCTCTACCTTCTAAACTTAATAACAGAGACAAGAGAAGATGGCGCAAGAAAAAAACGGATTCCTCACCCCTTGATTAGTGCCAGTGAGATTTTCATCACTGGCACCTGAAACGGTTTCCAGTTGAGTTTGCGCATTGAAAAGCGAGTCTCTTTGAACAGGGTGTATACAAGTGTTTCCTTCAGAAGAGGCACAGCACCTTAGGTACCTATATAAGTTCAGGATAGCTTTGCTAATTGAGAATTTAAGAGACCAAACTCCTGAATGTAGCACCTAAGGAATTGCTTTACAGTAGGAAAGCCATTAGACAATATGGACCTCCTAAGAATGTGCGGGGAATCTGTGGGGTGGGGGTGGGGCAACTGCCTTCCAAGCACAAATTCTAATGTGGAACCATCGACTAATAATTCATGACAGAGATACTACAGATGCTCTCTTGGTAGAGTGGGAGTTAGAGTAAGCAGCGGAACCTCCGTGAGTTACAGCACCTCAACGCCATTATAAAACATCTTTATTGAGAGGGAAAACGCAATATTTTGGTAGTAGGAGATGAAGTAGGTAATCTGGATGGCTCACTTATGGTAGAGTGTGTAATTTTACAGCTGGGATAAGCTCATCTGCTTGGTGTGTTCCCCAGCTCACAGCCTATCCGGGCCAGGCATGGAGTATATCGTTTAATCCATGAAATAATCAAGGTGCTTAGGTAGAACTGGGGAAATGGAGAATTATACGAAAAAGAAACCTTTATGTTCCACAACAACTCCTCCCGCGCTATCCTCCTCATCCCTTTTTCTTTTTGAAGATAATTTGTTTTGTGCCACTTTAGGACAATGGTGAGAGGCCACCGTGTTTGTGTGTGTGTGCACGCCCCCGCGTGCATGTAGGTGCATGCGCGCATGCTCAGGACAGTTAGATGAACTCATCTACATAAATATAATAAGTATCTCAAATGTCAGTGTGTGTGAACATTGCTACCATTTTTTTTTTTTTTCTTTTTGAAAGTCCTAATTCTAATATCTGCACAGGGCCAGGAGTACAGCTCAGCAGCACAGCATCTGCCTAGTAAGTGCAAGGTCTTGAGTTTGATTCCCAGTGCCAAAAACAAACCAATAAATAGATAAATAAAAACTCCAAAAGAACCAGGTACGGAAGGCTGGCACCTTGGGATTATTGAGACTTATAGCAAATGACTGTCTGCTTTGCTTAACCAAGGTACAGCCGCAACAAAGAAGAGTTCTAAAGTTATGACGCAGACAGGCAGAGACTGCCCCTTCATTTTCAGAACCCAAAGGAAATGGGCCATGTTCGTGCTTTAGTAAGGTTAATGTGTGGGGCGCTGGTGGTTGTTGTTGTTGTTGTTTGTCTTGTGTCCCTAGGAGCAGGGAAGGAAATTGATGAACTCTCCAAAAAAGGATTTTTAGATTTCTACATCTTTTCTTTCCATATGTTTTAAATTTTTATTAGTAAAAGGACAAGTTAAAAGAATTGAACCCTTTAATTCCTTGGCAAATCAGAATGTCAAGGTGACATGACAACATTTTTTGAACCAACGCTAGGTATGGTAAAGAATGGAGAAGACATTCAGAGCTCTTTGTGGAAAATGCACAATGGCTTTAAGCTATATTTTTTAATCTTCTCATTTTAATAAAAAAGAATATAATATCTACATGAAAAACTTTAAGTTAAAATTCATATCTTTGTTTCTTTGTTAAATGATCCGTTAGGTTTTCTGAACTGTTTCTTTAAAATAGTTTTGAATTTCAATGACATGTTGAGGATTTTTTGTTTTTTTTAAGATGAGGTGAATCATTATTTTCATGTTTTCAGGGACTTAATTCTAGAATGTCATTATTCCCTTCTTTCAAATTTAATCAGTGGAGGGAAAAAGCATAAAAAAGAGCAGTGGTTTCTCATAATTCCTACAGCATCTATGTTAAAGGAAAAACATGTTTCCTGGGCTACCGTTGAGTTGATAATGTTGCTAGTAAGTTTTCTTTATTTGCTATTGTCTTTTGAAGGCATAGAAATGCCTCTCCTGTTCGGAGTTGTTTTCAGGAAATATGCACTCTTTTCTCTTTCTCACTACCTCCTGGCTATGGTCACTTTCTCTGCTATTTGTGTATCTACATTATTCATGCTTATAAGCCCAGCTGTAAAATAAAAATAGAGTGAATGAGTGAATTCTAAGGATCACCATAAAAATACGGCCTGAACTCCAGCCAAACCTTGAAACTAACTTCTTTTACGTAGTTCACCTCATTCTTTTTGCTTGAAAAATTCTATTAGCCAGTCTACTGTTATTTTAAAAAAATCTGTTCCTCTGAAATTAAGCTTTGTGCCCAGAACTCTTAATTAAGTTGAAAATATTTACAATATTTCATGTGTTCTATATGTCAGTAGAATCCCTGTAAAAGCTGGAAAATTTAAGAATCCATCCAAAATGAAGAAAAGGCGTTAGCTCATTCATCTAGTTCTGAAGCTCAGATACTCTGATTTTTGAGGTACATGCTTATTTACTCACCATTGTGAAAATCTACAGCCCTTTGTGGAAGGCTTAATAGACGTTATTCACCGCAGCTCAACTTCCCTGTGCTAATGTTCTGGGACAGACTCTCCTCACAGACTCTCTCAGGCTCGTTGCTGCGGCTGCTTCTGCTGCTGGTGCATTGAAAAGCAAAACACCACTGACACGGCATAAAAAAAGCACACTCAAGTTCACCTCTGATTTCACTGTTCCTGCTAGAATGCATGTCCTTCCACACCTAATAGTAACTGATCGGGACGATCTTTTTCACTTAGGAGAGAAAATATTTTTAAACTCATTTTCTCAGCGCCAGAGTCACACCAGTATAAAACAGGGAGTTATCTCACATGACAGGGCTGAACGCTGAGACCAAGCTTGGAATGAAATACATATAGTTTGCTGGCAAATTAAGGCTTTTGTAAATTTTCCTCTCAATCGGACGATCCCCAGCCCTCAGCTTCCTAGCTTTCTGCCGTCAATTGTAGTGAAATCATTGTCAATTAATCAACTGGAAGAGCAAACACCTGCCCAATTTATTATTATTTTTTTTTTGCAAGTAATTAGAAGGCCCAATAAAGCAGCAGGAGTAGATACATTTTCAGGTAAAAGCATGTGTCAAAACGTGCATGTTTCCAAGCAATCTTGCACCACAAAGTGCGAGAGAGATATCCACACACAGAGACAGAAAGAGGAAAAAGAATATATCGTTTTTTTGACAACAAAAAGCCACAAAGATTTTCTGAAATGTGGAACAAAGAAGCTTGTCAAGCAACAATCTTTATTGCTTAGGATCCCAGCACCTGCAAGCATATGTAAAATGTTCAAAGCAACATATGTGCGAGATATATGTAGGTCACTGCCACGTAGATTGTGGCGGTACTGTTGGCCTGGCTAGAGACAATGGGATCCAGGCAATGTACCGGTTTCACGTATATTTGGACAGCCAGACAACAGAGATGGACTTTAAACTTTGTTTCTTCTCTACCAAGAGATAGGGAGAGAGAGAAAGAATGAAGCTGTCGGGTGGCAGAAGCCCATGTACACTTGCACAAAACAGGTGGTGTTCTAGTTAGGATGCCATATTTGCTATTTAGGGTTCCTGTGATCTCGGGAAGGATGGGTAAGCTATAGGGTGCGTAGGATGAAGCTACACAAAGCATCCATAGCTCTCCAAGCCTACAGGCTCCGTGCGACCTGGCACCGCACATACCGAGAAGGGTTATCTCAGCAAGCCTGCTACAGCGTCTCTGTGAAATTTGGGTTACCGCATTTAGCTGTGGGATGACAGCACGTAATACCGCAGATAGGAGATAATGCTCCAGTGTGTGGCTGGGGCAATAGAAGCTTCACAAGAACAGTTACGGTGGCTTGGGGGGTCAGGGGAGTAGGAGGTGAGGCAGGACGTGGAATGGGGAACAGATCGTGGCTGCGGCTTACTGAGGGCTGCCGTGGCATGCCCTCTTCGACAGCCCGCTCCCCACCCACGCGGACAAACTAAAACAAAGCCATAAAATGTCATTCGGTGCCTTGATCCTTCTTGTTTCTCAGTCTGACAGCAATAAATCAGAATATATTTTCCTCAAGAGGAGTCCAACAACACATAGAAAGGGCAGACTTCTTTCTCATTTTTAGCTGCCCTTTTGGAGGCTGGAACTGTGATTGGAAGTCTTCTGTCTAACGTTGCCACGTGATTTTTTTTTTTAATTAGTGATTCAGTGCTTACTGCTTTTGATGGTCAGAAATTTTCAAGATGTTTATAAAACAAGTTGTACCTCTTGACTCACCTTTCTTCCTATATTTGTCAGTAAGCTTCATTTATTGTCTCTTTCTCTCTTTTTAAAATGCATTTGGTTGTTATAGGATCTCACTATGCAGCACTGACTCGTGGTGATCCTCCTGCTTTCAGCCTCCCCAGCACTGGGATTACAGGCAGGCGCCACTACCCTTGTACTCTGGCCAACTCAGCTTACCCTGGGGGTGGGGCTAGCATGGCTTGTGGTGCGGGGGATCGAACCTCAGTCCCTGCACTTGTGTAAACTTGCTTAAACGGGTACTTTAGTCCACTGAGATATCTGGCCAACCCTCATTGTTTCTGTTTAGTAACCTATGTCTCTGTACCAGCTTGCCACAAAAATTGTAATTGCTATGAAAACATGAACTGGTAGAAAAAATTAACTTCTTCAGCACTTGGGAAATTTCTGGATAGGTCTGGTAAAATCCAGAATAATGTTGAACTGCAGTGATCCTTTTGCTGATCCAGCCATCTCTGAGTTTGAAGCTGACCACACTTTTAGTATCCTAATGTTTCCTTGTGATTTACAGAGGCCACTTGAATACTAAGTCTTAAAGGTCATTTCACCTGTTTGCTAGTTTTCTCCTAAGAAAATATTGCTTGTCATAACCTTTCCCCTACCAGTATATTTGGGTTGTCACAAGGTTCAATACAAAGAGATGTGTATTATATAGAATTGTCAGCATGCTGCTGTAATGGCATCTCTCTTCTTCTGGAGTATAGCACTACTTGAACTTGGAAAGTTAAAACCACAGTGATAACCGTGACATGTAGGAGACAGAAGTTATCCAAAACACCTTAACATGTATTCTGAGAAAATTGGGCTTGGTCATCATTAGTGATGTCTTCCAAATATGTTCAGGTCTCTGCCCTTGAGATACAGAATAGGATTCTTCTTCCTGTACCCTGTGTTTTCACATAATCACAAAATTAGCTGGCCACTGTTCTTCATGGTCAGGAGTGCTGTGAGACACCTCTGCATTACGTAGTCAAAATTTGGGTGGGGCTTACCACAGGTATCTGTTTTTGTGGGCTGGATGTTCCTTTAGGTTGGGTCCTAGTTATCAACAGTGAACTGCCGATATCTCGGGCCATGGTGGACACATGGCTGGACTCATGGTGGACACATGGCTGAATGAGAAAGAAATCTTCAGTGAGAAAAGCCAACGAGATCCAGGAGCTCTTTATAACCTCTGGATAACCTAGCCTGTTCTTTCTGTTAAGTTACTTCTTTGGAATCTCAATAAATGGGGTTTTCAGAAGTGGGTACGAAGGCAAATGAGTGTGGGAAAAACTAGTTTGGACAAAATTAAATTGGTTTGGATCCATTTATGGTCTGTGAGCAATCGTCAAAAATCTATTATAAAGAAATACACATGTCCCAGATAGGGTTCTATTTGAAGACCATTTTATTTTATTTTATTTTATTTTTTTATTTTTTTGCAGGACCAGGGTTCAAACTCATGACCTTGCACTTGCCAGGCAGGCACTTGTGCCACGGAGCCATCTCCCTGGCCCCTTGAAGACCATTTTAAAGAACCAGTGTATCAGTGAGTGCATCTTGGCTTCCCATTGCCTCACCAGCTTTTGTGCCCAGGCCATGCCATCAGAACAATCTCCTGCTTCCTTGGTGACACAACACAGGGCATGGTGCCAGTGTGGTGTTCCCTGTTCCTTTTTGACTGTTGGTCTGAGGATGTCTGTAAATCTGCCTGCTCTTCAACATTAGCCAGTCACAGAGAAAGTGTGGTGCTAGTCAAGAGAAGGTGACTTTTTTTTTTTTTTTTTAATGAAGGTAGACTTTGACATTTTTCTGGCTCACCAATTTCTTTTCTTTTTCTCATTAAAAAATACACTTCATTTATGAGGAAAATGTATTACCATACGTGCTACAAATAGAAGCCAACACACCAAAGAAAGTAACTGCTGCTAAAAGCTGCTTAATTGAAATGTAATTCATTAGTTTCTAAGGGAGTCTCTCCCCCCTCCACACACACACACACACACACACACACACGCACGCACACACGCATGCACGCATGCACACACACACAGACACATGCATGCACACACACTTGCATATACATGCAGAATTTTTTCTTTACAACCCTTCTGAAAGTTGAATTATGCTTCTTTATCTGGCAGTGTTTTTGCTACATTTGAGAAATTGAAAAATTGATTGTATTGAAAACTGTAGATAGCCCCTCACATACACAGTCAGTAACTTCGTTTTTTTTTTTTTCAGTTGCGGAATGATCGTGCGTGACAATGCCAACCTAACAAAGCATTTTGTCTGCTGACGGTGGGCTGCATTTGGAGAGTGTAATCAGAATTTAATTCTTAAAATGTTACACCTGATGCAAATGGAGGCCGTTCTCTTGCAAGAGAGTCTCGTTTCTTTTGTCAAAGCGACCCCTGCCTTTCTGGAGCTAATTTGGTTGGAAAAAAATTAATAAATCAGTTAGATGAAAACTCAGAGTATTTCCAAGCCTTAGGCTGCAGGTGGTTGAGATACAAATAAATCCTATTCTGCTACGAGGAAAAGGAGGAGGAGGAGGAGGAGGAAGAAGAAGAAGAATAGAGAAAATTCTAAAAGCAAAATAGGAAGCGAAGGAGGAAGGCAAAGAACGAGAAGAAAGGGAGGAGGGGGAAAAGATTCTGCTCATGGACTCACTTACGCTCTGAATTGACACAGGAGCAGCCTAGATCTTATCAGATAATACACACATTTAGCAATTCAGTCTGCACGTGTCTGCGCCCCGGCAGCCCAGTCTGCTAAAACAACATCTTTTTTTTTTTTTCTCCCCAAAAAATCTGTTTCCTTCTTACAGAGTCCAAATGTTAGAATGTGGTTTGAATTCTTTTTTGAACATTAATTTAAACAGTATGAGAATAAATCAGCCCTTATAAGTCTAAATAAAACTTCCTTCAACATATATAATGTGCTGTGCTTATTTGGAGACTAATGGAGTTGGAAAGAAAAGAAGTGGGAAAGAGTTAAATACAGAGTAGAGTAAGCTTCCTGGAAGATTTTTTTTTTTTCACTATAAAAATTTAATTGCTGCTTTTTCCCCTCTTCATCTTAACCTATTTAGTAGACATTTCTAACAAAGCTTTAAACGGGTTTTTATACCAGCCTTCCAAATGTTCAGATATTTTGACCTGAACAGAAAAATGCAAATAACACAGTGCCACTTAGTGGAAACGGGTGAAAAAAAAAAAAAAAAAATCATTGTAGATGAGGAAGAAAATCAACAGGCATCCAACTCGTTGTCTGGAATTACAGATACAAGTCATGTTTGACATTCAGACGCTATGTCTTTTGATGGCTTTCAATCACATTAAACTCCTACTGCCACAATAATAAGTAAATTGTGTCACACTCTATCACAACAAACATTTCCAAAAAGAGCACGGAGGAATCCATTTGATGCTGGAAGTGTAGGCACATTATAAAGTCTATTTGCTCAAGGAGAGAAATTTTCCTGGCTTCTTAAGGTGAACCAAACTCATAAACTGATGGAGCCATATCATTCTGTGTAACTATGTAAATGACAATCATATGTCTACTGCAATCCACAAGGTAACTGCTGTTCTCTGTGTGTTAAGACAGGAGCCACATTGTAAGTTAAACCATACTATTCACTTTCGTGGCTTCTAGAGACTTTGAGAAAACAGACGTCAAAATAGGACCACTTCTCTAGAATTTCTGGTGAGGTGGGGGCCGATGGTACCAAGATGATTTTCAACCAGAATGCTTTGTTTTCACGAAAGCTCACTCTTGAAAGCACAACTTCTAGTAATTACTACTGCATTGTCCTTGGGGGTCAGTATTGTAATGCCTTTACATGTCTCTCTGCTATGTATTAAATGCTCTACAACAGCTATAGAACAACATTTCATTATTCTAATATTTTGAAAAATTCATAGCATACGTTAATAGAAGCACAGGCTAGATGTGCGATTTGAAACACCCTGTTAGGACTGGGTGTGAGGCTCATTCCTTCATATTTTCTCCTGCTCGCCATTGGAGCTAAACCTTATCGCTTTGGCTCTGAAGTGCCCTAAAAATCTGCTTCTTCCCATCCCCTCTCCAATTCCCCCAAACTGTATAATCACCCTATCTATGGATGCTATGTTTGATTTGAAGAAGCTGTCCCCTAGCACCGTCTGAACTCTCACCTATGGAGCTCAGAGCAGAAGGTAGCCAAGTTTCCATCTCCCCTTGGGCCAACTTGGAATCTCATCATTTGGGCGGGGCCAACTGCAAAGAGTTGTGCAAACGGTTGGGCTCAAGCGTTTAAGGCATCCCAGACAGCACTTGAGGAGTCAGCAAGGAATTAAAGATGAGCATCCACAGCTCTTAATCAGAAGCTCTTTCTATGAGCAAAAAAGAGAAATTTAAAAACTGTTCCTGCATTACCTATGGTGTTGTTAATGTAACTTTCTATTTACATAATATGTAAAAAGGGCTGTCTGCAAACTGCAGTAATCTATGTGGAATGAGGACAAAAGATACTGATTTCTCTAAAATGTTCTTGTTAAGGAATAATCAAGAAGTTAGAACCTCTAATCTTGCAGTCAAAGCAGAAGTTTGGGGGCTTTTTTCTCTTTTTTTTCTCATTTTTGCTCATGTATATATATTCACATGCACAGACGAGTACAGACAGATTTACAGATATCAAATATATCATCTTTAACATTCGGGAACTAAATTAAACTTCAAAGGAAAAGTTAAAGTTCCTGGTGAAGGAAACATTTATTCACTTTCATTGTAACCTTAAGCACTTTTAGGAAGTTTTGCCTAAAATACCTGAAGAAAAGGTAAAGGTGTGTGTACATGAGAGTATATGAGAGAGAGGGAGAGAGAGAGAGAGAGAGAGAGAGAGAGAGAGAGAGAGAGAGAGAGAGAGAACTGGAAGGAGAGGAGAGAAAAGACAGAAGGGAAAGAGAAAATTAAATAGGAATGGGGTGGGATGATATAAAATAGACTAGATGAAAAGAAACAGAATGCAGAGAAATAGGGAAAGTGAGCAGAGAGGAAAGAGCAGATGGAGAAAAAGATACTCTTTTGATTCTGGGTATCTTAACTTACCATTCTTTTAATCAGTGCAAGGTATATTTTACCGAAACCAGGCTACAGAAGCCGTCAGAGAAGGAAATGCTAGAAGCGGGTGTAGCTAACTGTCGTTGGTTCTCGCTCCAGTTGAATGCCACGGGAGGCTCTGGTTGACATCAACCATCCGGGGACAGCCTAATAAGGAAATGATTTCTAAGACAATACCAGACCAATGCAGTAAGAGGAAAAGATGGAAAAACAACCCGCCAATGGGTACTTGTAAACAAGCAGCCAATGGACACACAATCTTGTTGGGGCTGCTTTGTCAACTGCTGTGTGCTACAGCTAAATAAATTTGCCAGAGTTAACAGATTGCAATGAGCTGGACATGGGGTGTCTTGCTGCAGTCCACGCCATAGAGTCTCGCATGCTGCATAAAACCAAATGCAAAAGAGAGAAGGGAAGAAAAACTGACGTCATCCAAAACTTTTCATTCACTAGATGCACACTTGTTTCACTTGAAGTTCCTCAGATTCGCCAACTCTTCCACCTGATGAATTTTACTATCCGATACAGTGGTGCATTTCAAAATTTACATTAGCCTGAGATTATTATCCAAGTGTCCTGTAGAGAAATTATAGGGATATATACATTTCCCAATCCAAGGACAGGCACTTGAATCCTAGACCCACTTTGGACTAGCTGTCTATCCTTGATCATCTTAAATCACTCTGTCCTGTCCTGTTGTATTCCTTATGATGCAACAGTATCATAATATACATGCCTCAGCGATGCCTTAGGGGTCAAATAAAATTGTATTTGTGGAAAATGTTTGTCAGCTGCTGTGGTACTTCCAAGGAGCTATTTTGAGATCTCCTTTACTTGGACTGATACTTAGTTGAAGCGTCCCTAAAAATCGTTCACTTCAATTGTGGTTTTTGCTGTCCACAATGCTATCTTCGATGGAGTTGGTCAGTTTGCAAATATTAGCATAGAGTTAGTCGGAGTGAGTTCAAGGCCAGTCTGAACTATACAGTGAGACCTTGGCTCAAAAAGACCAACAAAATATTGAATTGAAA
>PVJA010016535.1:8733-43373 GCA_004027025.1 Myocastor coypus
AAAAAAAAAAAAAAAAAAAAAAAAAAAAAAAAAAAAAAAAAAAAAAAAAAAAAAAAAAAAAAAAAAAAAAAAAAAAAAAAAAAAAAAAAAAAAAAAAAAAAAAAAAAAAAAAAAAAAAAAAAAAAATACTGTACTAGAAGTTCTAGCCAGAGGGGCCAGCGAGATCGTTCAGCCATCTAAAGCACCTGCTTAGGAAAGCTTAGACAACCGCAGGGACCATAGTTCAATCCCCTGCACCACAGGCAGCACCAGCCCCACTCCCAGGGCAGGCTGAGCAGGCCATAATTTTAAAAAAAGTTCTAGCCAGAGCAATTAGGTAAGTAAAAGAAATAAAAGACATCCAAGTGGGGGACAGAAAAATAAAGAAGTATCATTTCTAGATGTTCTGATCCTTTTTATTAAAAAGGAAAAAAATTAAACCAAGCAAAGTGAGCTATTAGAAGCAATCAACAAGTTCAGAACTGTTTCAGGTATAAGATCAATACACATAAAGCAGCTAATTTATATACACTCCAGCTAAGCTACTTGAAAAAAGCACATTTAAAAACTAATTCAATCTACATAGACATCTAAAAGAATAAAATGCCTCAGAATAAATGTTTTTGAAGTGTATTTATAGAACATGTACACACTGAAGACTAGAGAGACTAATATGGAAAAACATGCCATTTATGCATTGAGGACTTAATACTGTTCTGATGTCAACGCCACCAAGGTCACCTGCAGATTCAATACAATTTCCCTCCAATTCCAGCCTACTTTTACCCAGAAATTAACATGGCCTTGCAGGGTCTTGGGCCTCTGTCTCTGGTCATGTGGCTGAAAGCATGGTTCCCAAGTATCTTGAGGAGCCTCTGACAGAGTGGGGCTGTCCATGGGCAAAAGCCACGTTTAACTAAGTGGCTAAGCACATTACTGTACCAAAGAGGTCCAACCAACAGCCCGCGCTAGCTCAGAAAATGCCTATAATAGAGATACAAGTCACACGCCCTAAACTTCAGCTTGTACAGCTCAGTGCGTTTCTGTTACCCTTGCTGCTGAGTGATCCCAGAACATTTTCCTCAGCCCAAGCAACCTGGTTGCAAGTCACTGCTGGCCCACCTTTCCATCTCTGGTTTTTTTTTCTTTTTTTGGTGACAGTGGGGATTGAACCCGGCACCTTCATCTTCACAGTGAACCACTAAAATACAACCCTAGTTTTGTTTTGTTTTTTTCTTTTGTATTTTTTTTTTTGGGGGGGGGAGTGTCCATATGGTCTTCAGGGTCTCATTACTGGATCAGACTCATTGTGATCCGACTGTTTACAGCCTCCCAAGAGCTAGGATTACAGGCCTGTGCCACCACGCCCAGTCTCAATTATGGGCTCCGCACTCTGGGGGCGGGGCTGGCATGGCAGAACCCCTAGCTCCTGTGCCTGCTTGCAGGCACTTTAATCCACTGAGCTATTCAGCCGGCCCCTAGTTCTTTTTTTAGACAAGATCTTGTTGAACTGTCCCTCTCTCAAACTTGAGATCCTGCTGCTTAGCCCCTCAGAGCGCTGGGTTACAGGCTCACGCAACCATGGCCATGCCCAGTTATACACTTAGTTTCCTGTTATACACTTAGTAAGAGATAACATTTGCCAAGTAGCAGAGGTTCTAAGTCCTCAATTTAGCGACCTTTATTTTATTTATTTATTGATTGATTGATTGATTGATTGATTGTCTTTTTTGAGACAGGGCCTCATTATGAAGTTCAGGCTGGCCTTGAGCTCACTTTTGTAGCCCAGGCTGGTCTCAAACTCGCACTAATCCTCCTGCCTCAGCCTCCCAATCTAGTGACCTTTAAATCAATGAATATTAAATGCCACAAGCTGCTTTATCTATATACTTCTTTTCATTTATTATCACAAATGACTCGGAATGTACTAAAGCATTTGAGAACAGTATTTGTAGGCTTTGAAGAAATAGAGGGCCATCACTGGGGTAACTTTTAATAATTCTTTTGGTAGTCCTATGGTTGTGCCCAGGTTAAAATATTCCTCAGTTAAAATTATGTTAAAGGTATTAAGTTAGAGTGTGAATATGACTTTGGTTGAATATAAAGGAAGCTAGCTCTTCTCACTGTCAAAGCAGTTAATACACTTCACTGGTAAAATTAGTTAAGGAAAGTTGTGATCCCTTGCTAAGTAAAACATAATGCCAACATTAAAGCACTTTTTCCTATTTTAAAACCACTTAGTAGTCAACATTTTAATCTGAACTACTTTAAATCCATCAGAGGAGCCAAGTGTATTCGGGCTAAGGGAAAATTGAATCTTATCATTCTTAACAGGACTCGGTGGGGCCAGGAGTTAGTAAAATCTGTTTCTACTAAAGTAAAAAACTACTAGTAAATTTCTCCAGATGATGGTATCAGTGTATTTTAAAAATGAGAAATCAACCTGCAGTAAAATGTGACAAGAGTACACCAGATAAACAAAGGTTCTGAAACAAGGAAAAAAATAAATACAATTTTAAAAAAAAAGAAGGGGCCTGGCGGGATGGCTCAGTGGTCTGAAGCACCTGCTTGGGAAAGCTTGGGCTTGGGAAAGCTTGGGCGACTGCAGAGACCGTGGTTCGATCCCCGACACCACATGCTGCGCCAGCCCTGCCCTCAGGGCGGGCTGAGCCAGCCATAAAAAATGAGTGAATAAACAAACAAAGGTTCTGAAACAAGAAAAAAAATAAAGAAATAAATTTTTTTAAAAAAAAGAGTACACTAGGAATCAGCAGAGCCAGGTGTCCACCTGACTCCCAGGGCCACTGTCCCAACCTGTCCAGGCCCAGGCAGGGGGAACCTGTCTTCCTGGACCCTGAGATCACAACTAGTCCAAACTGTCAGGAGGTTCTTGACCTCCCCACATAGACTCAGGCCACTGTGAGGTCCTCAGTGACTTACATGGCTCTATAATGTGAGCAGACCCAATCTCACAGAGGAAATATTTACTGCACTACAATCATGGCAAGCCTCATCAGCAAGGACCTGTGCGGCCGCCCTCCCACCAGCAAAGGCACAGCAGGGTCTGGGGATTCACCCAAGTCCTGTCTACTCGGCTACCAGAGGATGGGCCTATCTTTGCCATTCCTCACCAATGTCTTTATCAACTCAGGGGACACAGCAAGCACAAGTATTCAGCAGAGACTGAGGCTGGTCAACTCATGCAAGGAAATCCTATCCAAAATACTAAAACGCCACTGTGACACAAATATCCTTTCTAGATTCAGAAAGTGCCCTTACACACAAAAAGAAGGGACACCTGGCCCTCCGCTCCTGGAGTCTGAGGACTCTGGAGCAGGACTCTCAAGGCCTCCCCTGCTGCATGGCCACCTGCTTACCAGTGCTCCAGGTCTTCACAGGGAACAGTAGCCATGCTTTACCCAGCACTGATGCAGGGCACCTGGAAGATGGTGCGGTAAGGCCTACTAGCTCTGGCCAGTCAGTAAGCCCCTGCCACAGCCTCCCATGCCTTTAGCACCCAGAGGCCAGCACTGCTCCCTGCCTGACATGCCATGTGGTCACCAACATGCGCCATCTCCTTGTCACCATCCATGGGAGTGAGGGTGCTCTTCTCCAAGCAGGAGCGAGGGTCCTGACATGCTAAGCTGAAAGACTTCTGCCCACCGCTCCCTGAATCACCACTGAAGAATCTCCCACACCTGAGAATCTTCTACCTCCTCAACTGTGCCATCCACCACACCAAGGGAATATGACACACAAAATAAAACTCTGGGGGTGTCATTCAGTGGCCCTAGGTCTGGGAGCCAACACTGCACCTCACAACCCCAGAGCAGTGCCTGTGAGTTAGTGGACAGCTATACTGAGCCTGTCCCGACAGCCCAAGCAAAGTACTGAATGCTATGGCAGCAGGGCCTGAGAGCAGCATGGGAGGTGGAGGGAGCCAGGGCCACCGGGAGTGCCAAGCAGGCTGTGAATCAAACTTCCCCCTCAACACTCAGCAAGGAGCTCTCTCGTCAGAAAATCTGCCCTGCTAACATGGGAGGAGGGAGGAGATACTATACCAGGTATAGCTGGTAAGGTTTCCCACCACCTTCAAGGACACCTGTGGTGCCAGTGGGGGGCAGACCCCACCACCCGGGAAGATCTTCTGTCAGAAGAGGAAGTGTGCTTAGCACCTGGCGAGTGAGCCCCAACTATGCAGCACACAGAGCACCCACAGCCGTCTCCCCCTGAGGAGTCTCTGGCCCCATGTGTCAGCGGTGCCAAGGCTCGGAAACCCGGAGAAACACCGTCTGCAGCCAGAAACATGGTTTTATTTCACAGGGAAGCATAAATACTAGTCAAGTAAGTGGAAGGTAACTCGCTAAGCCCTACTATATTGGGAGCAGCACAGAAGATTACAGAACAATTAGAGGGTACTCTGGAGCATTATTGCAAGAATGTGACTTGTTTAAAGTACTGTGTATCAGTGGTACAGTACCTGCTGGCAAGCATGAGGCTGTGAGTTCAATTCCCCATACCCAAAACAAACCAAGAAAAAAACACACAAAATAAAAACAGTACTGTGCATAAAGGGTAGACATGGTGGCACACAGCTGTAATCCCCCTCACTACTCAGAAGGCTGAGGCAGGACTATCACTGAGAGTTTGAGGTTGGTTTGGACTTCAAAGTGAGTTCAAGGCCAACCTGAACTGCATGGTAAAATCTTGTCTCAAAAAGAAAAAAACATAACTGTGTAAAAAGCAACACTGTGTATGTGGGGGGGGGGGAACAACGCAGTTTTATGGCTTGTATACAGATGTTCCCCCAAAGCCTTATGTAACCCATAGGTGTGGCTTTTATGATGTGGTTTGATCTAGGGTGTGTGAGGATGGACTAAGGGTGTGATAACTAAATTAGTCCACGGCTTGGCTTAGCATAATTCTCAAATAGATAATGGAAGCTTTGCCACAGTGTGGGCAGCACCAACCAATAGGCTCGTGGTTGGGATGGGATAAAAGGAAAAGGGAGACTCACGGCTCCCTGCCTCCTGCTGCCTCCTGCCCACCCTGCCATGACCGTTTCTCCTTGGTGGTGCCCTCTACCATGCCACCCTGCCTTGGAGCGAGTGGTCCAGGGACTAAAACCCCTAGAAACTGATCCAAAATAAACCTTTCATCCTTGAACTTGCAGGTATCAGGTATTTTGTCCCACCAATGAAAAATGTGACGAAGACAGTGTCCTAGATAAACAAGGCTTATCCAGTTTCACAAGGTAAGCCTTAAAAGGAACATTTCCTCCATAAAATCAGAGGCCATAGGCTGGGTGTGGTGGTGCCTGTAATCCCAGCACTTGGGAGGCTGAAAACAGAAGAATCACTATGCGTCTCATCTCAGTAGTGAGACTCTGTAGACCCTGTACTAAATACAGGAAGAAGAAGGAGGAGGAGGAGGAGGAGGAGAAGGAGGAGGAGGAAGAGAAGGAGAAGAAGAAGAAGAAGAACAAGAAGAAGGAGGAGGAGGAGGAGGAGGAGCAGGAGGAGCAGGAGGAGCAGGAGGAGCAGGAGGAGGAGGAGAAAGAGAAGAAGAAGAAGAAGAAGAGGAGGAGGAGGAGGAGGAGGAGGAAGAGGAAGAGGAAGAGGAAGAAGAAAATCAGCAGACACAAGTCTGAAATCAACTCCCTGAACAATGTGTGTGTTCTCCAATGGTCATGTGATTATCCACCCACTAAAATGCCACGCTATCAAAAATATACACATATAAACACGAGGAAAGGGCAAGCCCTCTGTCAACTGAAAAAACAAACAATTTTAATTCATGCCATCTGCTGTCTATGAGAATGCGGCTTGTAAAGACTCATCAAAAGCAGTATCTAAGAACCAGAGGTTCAAAAGAAAAAAGTAACAAGGAACGTCAGAGTCGGGAAAGAATTTGTCAGATTAGCATCTGAGAGCTCTCCTAGGAGAAGACAGCAGGAGGACAGCAGCCACTCCAGTGCCTGCCAGAGGCGACTGCTAGGTTTTTCCCCTTTCTGGTCACCACTGCCAGCACCAGAAGGTGGAGCCAGGGGAAAGCTGCGACATTCCTGTGAGAATTCCAGGGCTACCCTCCTCTACCTTCCCCATTTACCAAACTTCGGGATGGCTTGACAGCGCACTGGTAAGGAATCTGGGCAGGATGAACTCTAGCGCACAAAAGGAGACTTGACGGTGAAAACTTAAGTTTGTTGGCAGTTCTTTTACAATTTCTCCTAGAAAGTCTCAATCTTCATAGCTGTTTTTAAATTTTAAGTAGGATCCACAGTAAAACACCTCACCCAATGTCATTATTTCTCACCTAAGTAATAATTAGCAGTTTAAGAGCCAGAAAGCTATCAACCCAGGAGCTCCGCAGATGAGAGCTAAAATTGCTCTTTCAAAGACTTAGCCAAAAACAATCATGGTTTTCAGAAAAGTAACATCAAAAGCATGTGATTTATTAACTGAAATACTTCTTTAACCTAAAGCTCTGCTAAACAGATTTGCTTTATGCTATTCTTTTAAACTGCTCTGGATTGCATCAATAGGCCCAGCTGTTAAACAGGGAGCAGTAACAACAGTCCCTGGGCGACAGCTCCCCTTTCCCAGCCATCAGAGAAAGCTGCCAAAGCCAAGCCTCCTCCCAACTCCCAGCAAAGCTGGACAGAAGCAAAATAAACACATACATTCAGCTTAAAGAAAAACAAAGTTCTACTCTGGGACAGATCCTGCTTGCTAAAAGAAGCCAACAACTCTGAAGAGAGTGAGCAGGAGGCGGGGGTAAGTGCTACAAGCTTCTGGAACTGAGAAGCTGTCGCACAAGGCAAGTGAGCAGGATGGCTCTGCATCCGAGAGCTAGGCCCCTGGGAAACAGACAGACAGACTGGCAGTGGCTAGACTTTTAAGCGGGGCTGGATATAAGCCTGCGGAGCCAATGTGCAACTTTTGCTTCCTTGACATAAATTATTTTAAGCTATGTATGTACTTCTGGACCACACTGTCTGTCTCTCATGGTAGCGGCTTTCCTTGGGTCCCACAAAGCATCCACTGAACTTTATCGCAGGGTTGAAGACTAGTCTCCCTAAACCCTCCGGTTCTGTCTGTTCCCAAAATTAAGACTTTCTTCTGTGCCAGTCCCTGGGACGGGTGACCACTGCCCACCTAATCTGGGGCAAACAACCTCAACCATGTGAGAGACTGTTCTTTCCAGCGCCTACCAAACAGAGATCCTACAGCAAAACTGCCTGTTCTGGGCATTAATCTAGGACTATAGGTATCTGCCACCATGCACAGCTCCCCTCTTTTTATATTTTATTTTATTTTATTTCGTGGAACTGGGAATTAAACTCAGGCCCTTGTGCTTGCCAGGCAAGTGCTTATTCTACTGAGCTCTCTCCCCAACTCCTCCCCCCTTTTTAAAACATGTCTTAAAAAAACATTTTAAATGTATTTTAACTTCAAATGTCAAAATCAGCTCTGGATTATAATTTAGAAATTCGCTCTTCAGAGCAAAAATCCATACCCACAGAAGAGTTGCTCATTAAACCCTGAAGTTTAAATTTAATTAAGTGAAAAGCTTTTCATGCAAAACAATCTATCCTACTAGTAGAAAATATTTAAAGTTACTGTAGAAAAGAAAGATACTATAAACAATTTTACTGACGCCAAAATTAACCCAAAAATTCTGTAAGACAATAGCACCAGGATATTATTACATTAACTCCGATGCCCTTTCAGCTGCTGATGTTCATGTACAAATTATTTTTGCTCAAGGGAACATTCACGATCCACCTAAGAAGTGGGGCTGGCTGTATGTTCCTTCTCCCTCTGTCTGAAGACTTCATTTTCCACCTTTTATGGAAAGGAAATAAACAACTGACTTCCTGTCCAATCACTCACTCCCTACAGCAGGCTTTTACACATCACACAGCCCAGTCGGCCTCCTCCTCTGCCTCTCTCGAATGTCTCTTATCTTAATTTAAACTTGTTGAAATACGAGACGGTTCTAGCACACTAATGTTTTCCTATGAACTGTACTTATTTCAACATTAAGAAAGCAAGAAACGGCAAGTTGTCCTGTTCTTTATTCCTAAAATAACTGAACTAACTTATTTACAAACAGAATCCTTGCTAAACTTGTAAAAGATTTTCATTTAGAGGGAACAGCTCCATACTTTGTTATTACAGCGTATGCGCCTAGAAAAGGGGCACCCACAGCCACCCCTTCCTGTTCTAATGACATTAAGATGCAAAGCAGTTAAAATGGCAATCAATGAAAAGGATTAACCTTTCCTAAAATCTAAATATTACTTTAACCTTGTATTTCCCTTTAAGATGGGATGTCTTAGCAAAACCCAAGTGGATGGGTTCTTTTGTGCTCAGAGGAACAGCAGGCATCAGGCTCAGCCCAGAGGAGCCTCGCTACGCTACCGCGCAAGCTGCGACGCGCCGGGAGATCAGGCTCCACGGTGACACTCAGGGAAGGCCTGCTCACGTCTGGGCTCTGCATTCCTCGAGAACAATTCATGGCAATAACCGACCTCGCAGAGGAGCCACATGAAAGCGGGGGCCACTGAATGAGGGTCATCTGCTCTTTATCACAAGGGTAAACCTCATCCTGGCCAGTTTCTAACCTTTTAACCCTGTGAATTCCTAATTTACACATGAATAATGGAATTCTTGCCTAGAGAACAACTTTCAGCTTCTAGTTCCTAAATTTAGAGAACAAGACTTGATTGCCCTGGTGTGAAAAACCTACAGCTTGCAGATTAAAGTTTTAGATTTCAGGCACTGTGCTGTTACATTGTGCACCAAAAGCGATGCTTGTTTGCGCCTCTAAAAAAGATTAATAATAATTAAATAAATAAAAGAACATACTTTAGCCTGCTGTTATCAATGACTAGAAGACCTAGCTTTTAAAAGCCCCACACCAGAATGTCCACTTAACGCCTATTCTCTTCCTGTTTACGCCAGATAACATCTTTACCCTGAAGACAGAAGGAAGAGCTTGGAGCCTTCCTCTCAAAGACTCCACCTCTGCACTCTGAGCCAGCTGTATAAATCCACAACCCCAGAACTTCGTATTTCTAAAAAAGCCAAACCTCTATGCACTTCTCACTTTAAATCAGTAATACTGACTGGGTTTTTCTAGCACAAGACCCCCCCTCAGGGCTAAATAAAATGCGGGCAGTTTGTATTTGATAGCAAAGCAATGTTTTAAGGTTTCAATGCAAAGTATGAAAATCACTTCACCACGACACACTCCAAAATGACTTCCATCTCATTAAGCATTTATCATAAATTTTCATAAACACAAAAATCCAAGAATTGTTTCTTAAAGCTAGTACTTTTGTATGTGTATGCCAAGTCTTTCACATGATAACACACTGTTGCTGAGGTACCACGTTTGCTTGGTAAACCTATCATCACACACCTTTCAGGCCTTATTTATGAAAATCAGAAAGCCGTGTGAGCTTTCAAAAGAGTTTCAGCAAGCCTAAGGATTCTTCTCGGGAGGTCCCGGAAACAACATGTGCCGTGACAAATGCTTCATCTTTTCAAGGCCTGCCCGTCCCATCCCCCTCCTTGACCCGCCTGCAGCCCCTTCCCCCAGGGGCCTTGAAGTTACAGTTCTTAAGCAGAAAACACCAGGCACCTCAGTCTGGAAAAGTGGAATGGGAAAGCTGGAACCCTGAAGAGCAACTTCACATTGGGCAAAAATTAAATGAACAGAACTTAAAGATCAAAGGCACACTGTTCTGAAGAGTGCTGGGCAAGAAAGCCATTACAGAGTGGAAAAAAGTGATTATATCAGCCGATGATTACAACATGGAGAAAAAAGAAAAAGTTTTTCTAGAAATCCTCTCCAGTTTATGTATTCTTTGGCAGGAATGGTTGTGGGGCTACATTTGGAAATTCCTCCGAGATCTCTGCTTGTAATTTATCTCCTCCAATTAATCATTATTGTACAAATAAAACAAATTACTAATAGGAGTGGCATAATTATGACCACAGGTGAGATTTCTGCCAATAACCCAAGTTTCAATTGTCTACATCCTGAAAAAACTATTTCTTAAGGATTATGCCTTTTTATTTTACATACTTCCTTTTCCTGTTGTTCATGTGTTGATTAATTTGTAGGACAGTGCGAAATGTTTTTGTGAATTAACGAAAGCATGCAGTGAAGATGTGTAGAAAGCCACTTTAAGATAGCACGTTTTGTCTGTCAACATCTAAGTAACCATCGGAAGCCTGGGGTGCAGTGTGCTGCCCCGAGAGAGCTCCAGCAGCTCCTCACCTGGCCCCCATGTCGCACCTACTCACAGGGTCTGGAATGGTTGTCAGCACAAAGGGGCTCATGGGACAGCAAACCAGATGGTAAGCTGGGGAAGGGGAGCAGGTCTGGTGTAAGCCCATCAGGCACAGGGTAGAGAGGCCCTGACCTCAGGCTCTCCCAGAAGGAAGAGGCTGCAGAGTGGTGGTTGAGGCCCTCTGCAATCAGAAAGCAACCTGTGTGATCTGAAAACAGCCGGAGAAACATGAAGCCAGGCTCAGAGAAAGACTTAGCCAGGGTCGTCTATGAAGCAGAAGGATTTACGTGCCATTGCTTTCCTGACTGAGTTGCAAAAGATGAGACCGCAGAACAACTGCTGTTGTGTGAGCCAAACCTTTCTAGGGTGTGACCTGAATTTTATGTGAAGCCACCCCTCCCGGTTTATTTTGCTTGGTTTTCCAAACTCCATTTGACTTCTGTGTCACCCATCTCACCTCAAGTCGGTACTCCTCTCTGCATGCTTCCATCAATAGCTACACCAGAAAACTGTTAACCTGTGTGATTTTCCAGTCGTGTTATTGATACCAAGAAATTACCAAATGCTTCACTGGAATGCTGAGACCAATATCACTACACTTACTTGATAAGGTGAGATGCGCTTTTTGGCTCAGGATGGCTCCGTATTTGTTCACGGCCAAGCACTGATAAAATCCTTCGTCAGACTGGGCCCGCCTGCCTTCCACCTCGCTGATGTACAGAGAGCCATTAGAAAGAACCTGGATCCGTTTATTTTCAGACATTTTTGCTCCATTTTTCAACCATGTGACCTTAATAGGAACTTCGCCATGAGCCTGGCAATCTAAGAAGACCGGGTCCTTTCTTGTGACAGTTACATCCTGTGGTTCTCTTACAAAAAACAGTTCACTAAAGCACCACACACCTACAGGAAGAAAAGAAGAAAGGTGTATCTAGAATTACAGGTGTTATTTCTTACACAAATGTAAACACATCTAGGTGGAGGATGCAATCTAACCCTCTTCACTAGTTTAACTTACAGAAATGTCAGTAAGCCTTTTCCACTAGGTAGGGAAGTCACCTTTACCACATCCATGCCAAAAGCAGAGTTTAAACAACTAGCCCTTGTAAGAACTCTCAAGTTCCATGCTCGTTTCAAAATCTTCAGAAAAACTCATGAGAACAAGCTGTTTGCTACTTTTACAAGCTTGTCAAAAAGATCTTGAACAGAGTAAGTCGTAAAAGTCTAATTTTACAAGAAATCATTAGCGAAGCTCCAACAAGCACGTTACTTCCTCCTGCCTTGAAGTGTCTCTGGAGCCCAGAGTATCTACTTCTTCCAGCACCTACTTCTTCGGAAAGTGTGTTATCTTCTGCGACCAATTACAAGTTTGCATTTTTCTATCTGTCCTTTTACAGCTGGGGGGTTCTGGCTCTTCTCCTTGAAAGAAATCCATTTACTTAATTTCTGCAGGGCCAGCTAGGTATTTAAAGGGCAAACAATAGACTTTGAAAAGTTGATAACTCTTGCTGCTTGTACTCAGTGGGCGATCGGGGCCATCGGATTAAGAAACTTCTATTTTATTTCACTTTTTTAGAACTACCAACTGTTGGAAAAACGCGTGACTAATCAGTCCTTACTGTCTAACAGGGATAGGAGATTGCTTAATCAACCAATACACATTTTTATCAGAACACAGAAAATGCTTTAACCCCAGCACCTACATGGCCCCGGCACCCCACCAAAGATAAAGGATCCGAGAATCGAGGCAGGTTTGGTCATTCCAGACAGAGCCGAAGCCCTGTCTCGAGGGGTCGTGGACAGCCGGCTTGGGGTCCTTCCCAGCCGCTTTGCACCCACGACTACAAATCCCAGGAGCAGTTTCTGTCTCGGGTCCTAGGACCCCTGAACGCGAGCGGAAGCACCTGACTGCGGTCCTCCCCGCCCGTGGCCGGGGCGGGCGACGAGCAGATACGCGGGACACTGGGACAGAACGAGCTCTGGGGCGGCGGGCGGCGCGCGCCGCGCCTCGCCTCGCCGCGCACCCCAGGCTCTGCGCGCCCTAGACCCTCAGCCCGCGCCCCGGCGCCTGCGCTCTGCGCCATGCGGCGCCCCAACGCCCAGTCAGCCCCCCGCGCCTCCCCTCGGTACCCACCCCTCGAGAACCCCCAGGGGCCAGCCCGCCGCCACGTGCGCCCGGCCCGTCGGGGACAATGGCGCGGGGTCGCGGCGCGGGCCGGGGACTCGACGAGGGGGACGCGCACCTGAGCCGGCGCCGATCAGCGGCAGCAGAAGCAGCAGCGCGCGCATCCCCGGCGGCCGCGCGGACGGCGCCATCAGCGGGTCCTAGAGGGCATGGCTGGGCCGGGCGGGACCGGGCCGGAGCCGGGGCCGGGGTCGGACCGGAGCAGGACCGGACTGACCCGACTGGACTGGGGTGGACCGCGCGGTAGCGCAGGCGGAGGGCGGGGCGCAGAGCCGCGGTGTGGACGGAGCCGCGGAGTGGACGGCGGCGGCGGAGTGGACGGAGCGGAGGCGGCGCCGAGTGGACAGGCAGAGGACTACTTTCCGGACGCGGAGGGACAAGGGGCGGGGCAAGGTCCGAGGAAGGGCGGCATCTACACCGCCCACCACCCGGGGTCCAGCCCATCCCTGCAGTTTGCCGGGGAGTAGGGCTCCAGAGGAAAACCAGACGTGGGACCCCCCAGGTGGGGACCCTAGGCCGCGACCAGAGGCAGGAACCCGACTGTGCCCCTCCTGTTACTAGGGACCCTCGCCCTTGGTCTGGAGCCAGCTGAAAGCCCTGTCCCCACTAAAGGAGCTCAGTGCCTCAAAGCCCGAGCTGGTGTCTCCCCACCCCCCACCCCACGGACCGCCGGAAAGACACTGAGGTGAGAATCTGTCCACAGCTGCCGCAGACAGTGAAGGGCGAGAGAAGCTGGGAGCACACCTAGGTGTGGGGCACATGCTTGGAAACTGAGGCAGCGACTCAGGCTAGGCCAGGCTGGCGTGCGCTTTTCAGAGTGTCCTAGTGCTGCTAGCAGAGGCCTGGCAGTAGTGCGGTCCACTCTCCCTGGGTGCAAGCCAGAAGTCTTCCCGAGAAGGGGGGCTAAGAGACCAGTTCGAACATCTAATTAGCAATTTCAACCAACCTGCAAGGTTGTTTCCAAACCTCTCCTAATTTAGATGAGGTTGAACTATTTCTAAACATAGAGCAAAGTTTCACGGAAAGGGAGCCCTGTTTTTGCAATAAAATGAAGGCTTTGCAAAGATGATTTGACCTGGTCATGCAGGTTCACACGTGCTGCTTCTCGCTGTGTGACCTTCTTCCTCTTGACTCCTTTTGGGTGACTGTGAGGGCTCACATTTCCTGGGCTGGAATCACTACTAAGATGCTTCTGTGCTTTCTTCAACGAATCAGAAGAGTAAGAGCCAGGGAAAGAAAAAAAACGAGAAATGCAGAGAGAGCTAGGTTTTAAAAATTGCACTTTGCCTTTTCAGTAACGTTTTCTTCAGTCTTGGAGGCCTTGGTTCCTATGAGATGGCTTTGGGCCTGAGACGGTTTCCTCTGGGAAGAATCTTTACCCTGCCTCCATGCTGCCTGCTGAGAGAATGCAAGGAGGATAAACAACCCTCAGGGAGCTTTTCTGAGGTGGTTACAGTGAGGGACTCACTCTGACAATGTAATTGCACCACATTACTCAAAACTCAGCACAGTCGAGCCTTTGTAAGCAACATTAATAAATCAGCTTCTCACGTGTGTATATCTCCACTTTAACTTGAGGAAACGGGCTTACCTAAGGCCACTGGTTAGTAGTGGAGACTGAGCCAGAATGTGTGTCTCTGACTTCCACTATCTGATCCTCTCTGCCTTTCATTTAAGGCTTTTCCTTCCTTCCTTTTTCTGTCTTCATAATATCTGCCGTTGGCTTCAGAATTTACAGTGCACATCTTTGAATAACAGTGTGAGTCTTTGCTCACGCTTAAATTTCCTCCCTGTGTGAGGCTTCTCTCTCCTGGTGGCTGTCTCAGAGCTCTGATCTAGTCCTTCTCTGAGCCTGTGGCTTCCTCCAGCACTACATTTTGGGTGCAGTTTTGAAAGCCTGGCTTTTGGTTGCTAGTATAGTTCAGATTTCAGTGCTGCATAAACAAGGTACTCACACTCTCTAATCTAGCTAATGGGGATGCGGTGATGTAACCTGGGGGCAGGTGGTGTAACCTGATGCCTGGTACTCAGCTCCGTGCGTGACTGCCATCATTTAGTAAGTAGATGTTCCCAGTGACAAATCCTTCTGTTTCCAAGGTGGGCCTGATTTTGAACAATTTTAACTTTTCAAGAGTTAAATCTGATGTATTAGTTCTGGTACTATGCTGCCCTTGCCGAGCTTCTTGCTGTGGTTCCTGAGCAGTTCTGAAGGAGGCAAGAAGTAGGGTGGAGGCGCTAACCTCCAGAGCTATGGCCTCAGAAGTAAGTCTCACCAAGGTAATCAACAGCGTAGGCCCATTTTTGCTTTCGTATTCTACAAGGACAATTATCTCCAGACTGGAAAGAATATAGTCTGTATAATGGAAAAAACTGAAATTTGAGAGGAGGTTAAAGAAACAGAATCAATTTCCTTATTAAATTCATCAAATATCCTGTCCCAGCTTTGGGAGAAAAAAATATATCAGCTATCAAATAATAGGACTACAATAAATGGCCTTTAAGACCTCTGGCCTCTGAGCATTGCCTGGCTGTATGGAATTACAGGACTATTTGTCGGAAATTGTGAATCATAGAAAATGCCAGAAGGCAGTGAGCCCTTCTTCCTCCCTTTTCTGGTACTTGGAACTGCATAAGTACCTTGCACTGAGCAGTATCCCCAGCCATAGATATAGTCTTGGTCAGGCTCAAACTTGGGATCCTGCCTCAGCCTTCTAGAGTGCTGGGATCACAGATGTGCATCACTACAGCTGCTAAACCTATCCTTTAAACCAGCTCTTCATACATAGAAAACCAGGCCAGAGCCGGGTGTAGTGGCTCATGCCTGTAATCCCAGCACTCAGGAGGCTGAGGCAGGAGGATTGGTGCAAGTTCGAGACCAGCCTGGGCTACAAAAGTGAGGTCAAGGCCAGCCTCAACTGCATAGCGAGACCCTGACTCAAAAAGACAAAAAAAAAAAGAAAACCAGGCCAGATGTGAGTCTCATTCTATGACTTTCACATTTCAGAAGTGAGTTGTTGATAAGCTTCATGACGATTGCTGGAAGTGTTCTGAAAGTGCATTGTACTTGTGGAAACTGAAATGCCCAAGTGCTATGAAAATCAGTATGAGGCTTTTCAAAAAACTAAAAATAGGGCTGGCAAGATAGCTCAGCAATCTAAAGTGCCTGCTTACCCAAGTTAGGCAACCTCAGGGGCTGCAGTTCAATTCCTGGCACCACATGCTATGCCAGCCCAACCCCCAGGGCAGGCTGAGCTGGCCACTACATAAATTAAAAAAAAAAAAAAAACTAAACTGAAAACACAATCACCATATAACCCACTTAGATTCCATTTTTTGAGTTTATATTCAATAAGATTAAAAACTAGCTTTAAAAAAAATAATAATAATAAGGGGCTGGGGAGATAGCTCCGAGGCACAAGTGCCTGCTGGGCAAGTGCAAGGTCGTGAGTTCGAACCCTGGTCCCACCAAAAAAAAAAAAAAAAAAAAATTAAAAAAAAAAATAAAAACTAGCTTTTGAAATTAAAAGAATCATACCACATTAACATATGCACACCCATGTTTATAGTGGCATAGTTTGCAATAGCCAGGTCTTTGAAACAGCATATATGTACACCAACTGTTGGAAAGATCTTTGTATTGTGGGTTTAAAAAAAAAAAAGGGGGCCGGCAGGATGGCTCAATGGTTTAAAGTGCCTGCTTGAGAAAGCTTAGGCGGCTGCAGGCACTGTGGTTCAATCCCCAGTACCACATGCTGTGCCAGCCCTGCCCTCAGGGCAGGCTGAGCCAGCCATAAAAAAAAAAAAAAAAAAAAAAAAAAAAAAAAAAAAAAAAATATATATATATATATATATATATATATATATATATATATATACACACACACATATATACAATGGAGTACTACTCTGCCATAAAGAAGGATAAACTTGAGACATTCTAGGTAAATGGTACACCTTGAGGCTGTACTCTTAAGTGAAACAAATTGGACACACATGTATGAATACTGCCTTCTCTGGTGTGAGAAACTGAAAGTATAAATTTGGACCAAAATATATAATAGATTTTGTGAAATAGGAAGAAAATGTTCAAACAGGGATGGGAGCAAAGGAAGGAGGGGAAGGAAAAGAAATGAGAAAAGGAGAAATGGAAATTAAGTTAGTGGAGAGAGGAGGAGCAGTTGAAAAGAGGATAGGGAATAGGGAAAAAAAGAAACAAGCTGTATCAAGTACAGGTAACGAACTCTATGATGAATGTGATTGTTATATGTACCTAAGATGTTCCAGTAAAATCTGATTGGAAGAGAAAACAAAAGCAGGCTTTAAAAGATATTTGCACATAGGGGCTGGGGAGATAGCTCAGTAGAATAAGTGCTTGCCTGGCAAGTGCAAGGGCCTGAGTTCAATCTCTGGTTCCATTAAAAAAAAAAAAAAAAAAAAAAAAAAAAAAAAAAAAGAAAAAGATTTGCACACACATGTTCATTACAGTTTTGCTTACAATACCCAAGACATGAATTTAACATAAGTATCTACCATGGGGTCAGTGGAAAGGAAGGAGTGTTATTCAGCCATAAAGGATACTATGGAGCTGCTATGATTTGTGTCCGGATATCTCTCAAAGCCCCCTACAGTCATGGGTCAGACTTTTCAGAGGTGGCTGGATATAGAATGTGACTGACCTATAGTCCAGTGCTGGGATTAAGGCTGTGAGTGCCACACCTGCCTTAGGGCAGGCAGCCTACACGGAACATAAGGGACCAAAAGAGGCTTGCCCCTGTGTGCTTTCTCTCTTGTTACTTTTTTTTTTTTCTTGTTTCAGAACTTATGTTTGTTTGTTTATTTTTATGGCTGGCTCAGCCTGCCCTGAGGGCAGGGCTGGTGCAGCATGTGGTGCTGGGGATGGAACCACGGTCCCTGCAGCTGCCTAAGCTTTCCTAAGCAGGTGCTTTAGACCACTGAACCATCCTGCCAGGCCCCTCTCTTGTTACTTTTGGAGTCTTTTGTTGCCATGAACAGTTGACCCTCTGCCATGAACCACCCTGCCTTGGAGCCAGTGGGTTATGGACTGAAACCTCTGCTAGCTATGAGCTAAATAAAAATCTCATCATTTAACGCTGGCTGTTGGGCATTGTGTCTAAGAAATAAAAAGAGTAACTACAACAGGAGTATGGTTTGTATATATATATATATTTAACCAGGAATCAAACTGAGGACCTCGCACTTGGCAGCCAGGCACTTGTGCTGGTAAGCTATATTTCCAGGCTGTTGGCTTTGATCTAGATGTCTTCCAAAAGCCTCGTGCTGTCATAGGTGAGGCTTTGGAAAGGTTGGGGCATGGGTTTATGATCTGGATTAGGGTGTGTGATAACTAAATGGGCCTTGTATAGTTCTAGGTGTGAATAGAAGACCCATTCTGAGTGTAATCAATAGGCTTGTACCCTGCATAGAATAAAAGGAACAAAAGGAAGGCAGCTGATGCTTGCTGCTTCCTGCCTTCCCTGCCATGGACTGGCTGACCTCTGCCATGACAGCCTGCCTCAGTGCAAGCCGACTATGGACTGAAACCCCACAAACCATCGACCCAAATAAAACTTTCTTTTTTGCAGTATCAGTGATTAAACTCAGGACCCTGTGCTAGCCAGGCAAGTGCTTACTCTACTGAGCTATCTCCCAGACCCCCAAAACTTTTTTTTTTTTTTTTTTGTCTTTTTGAGACAGGGTCTTGCTGTACAGTTCAGGCTGGCCTTGAGCTCAGTTTTGTAGCCCAGGCTGGTCTTGAACTCTCACCAATCCTCCTGCCTCAGCCTCCCAAGAGCTGGGATTACAGGTGTGCGCCACCACACCTGGCTTGCTTTTTTTTAAAGAATTTTTAATTTAATTTAATTTTTTTTCTTGTTTCAGAACCTTTATTTGCTTATTCACTCATTTTTATGGCCGGCTCAGCCTACCCCAAGGGCACAGCATGTGGTGCTGAGGATCGAACTGTGGTCCCTGAAGCCACCCAAGCTTTCCCAAGCAGGTGCTTTAAACCACTGAGCTATCCACTCCCCCCCCCTTTTTTTTTTTTTTTCCAAAACTTTCTTTAACTTGTGAGTGCTATGTATTTTGTCCCAGCAATGAGAAAAGTACCCATAACAATTTGAGCATGCTATTCAACTTTTAAAAAGACAAAACAAAACAAAACTGGGTATTGTGATGCAAGTCTATAATACCAGAATTCAGGAAGCTGAGCCAAGAGGGGTTACAAGTTTAAGTTCAGCACAAGCAACTAAGCAAGACCACATCTCAAAATATTTTAAAGAAGAAAGGGCTGGGAACATTGCCCAGGATGCAGGCCCTGATATCAGTGTCTAGTACTGAGAGAAAGAAATGACTCCTGTCATATGCTGTGACATGCATGAACTTTGAGGACCTTCCTCTGAATGAAATAAACCAGCCAGAAAAACAGAGTGCATGCTTCTGCTTCAGTTGAATACTTTAATCACACTCACACAAAGACAGGGTAGAGTGCTGGTCACCAGGAATGAGGAGAAGGAGGAAACCAAGTTGTTTCAGGAGCATGAAGCTCCAGTCAAGGAACTTAATGTTCAAAATATTTGTTGCACAACAATGTGCATATCATGAATGCTACTGTCCTGTAATTAAAATTATGAACAGGGTAAGTCTGCGTTATGTTTAGTTGCTCATAAATGCATAGGCTAGGCAGCCAGTGTGATGAGGCAGAAGCTGTCTGCAGCCCCGTGGGCAGTCAGTGCAGCCGCTCCTGGGCTCCTGATCAGCTTCGTATCTGTAGCCTGTATACCTAGACCTTGTTCACCTGTCAACTCTGAACCAACTCATATTTGTTTCACCTTGGTTGGAGAAGTAAAGTTGCCAACCAACCAATCAACATGATCTTGGGAAAGATGAAAAAGGCCAGTGCCTAGGGAGGCAAGAGTTTCCACACGGTGACAGGGTGAGAGTCAGCCATGGGAGACAGTCTTGGAGAAGGTGTGGGCTGGACATACAGCCCATGAGAAGGTTAAGCTCTGCCAGAAAGGGCATGGTGTCATCTTGCATAGTGAGCAACCAGGCCTACTGTGTGTTTCATTCAGAGGTGAAAGCCACAATCATGTCTGTGGAAAATGACCTTTCCTCATGTACTTCACATGACCTAAGCAGCGAGGGAAGTGTGAAGGATGAGCTGAAGCTTCCTAGTTGGGTTGGAACCGCTATCTAGAGAGAACAGGGTGAGTAAGGTAAGGTAGTATGAAATAGCAAAGGATACTTGGAAATCTGCAACCAGAGTGCACATCACTTTTGAGAATGGAAGGAAGAGGCAGAACCATGGGAAAAGAGGTCTTGGTCCATGACAAGGAGTTTGATGGCCTTTGGGGAAATGTTTAGATCACAGAGATGCTATACCAGGGATTAGTCCATTGGTGAGTTCATAGCTGAGTGTGCTGTTAGGAGTTGGGTCCCGGTGAGATGCAGGTGGCTAGGGTGTGAACACGAAGGTTGCATCCTTGTCCTTGGCTCCTCCCTTCTCTGCTCCCCGGTTGCCATGGGTTGAACAGCTGTTTTCCACAAGGCCCTTCCATCACTCTGTTTTTGCTTTAGTGTCAGCTAACCATGGACTGAACCCTCCAAAACTATGAGCCTAAGTAAACTTTTTCTCCTTTAAACTGCAGGTGTCAGGTATGTATTCCCAGCAATGAAAAACTGACTAATACGGAAAATTGGTATGAGAGAAATAGGTTCTATGAGGAGTAGGAAAAGCGAAGCATGACAGCTGGAGGGAGGCCGACGGAGCCACTGACAGATTCTGTGGGGCCATGCTTGCTGCTAGGAGCCATGTGCTTGGAATGACACTTCTCTATAGCTCCTGCCAGCCCACTTCCACTCTGCTGTCCCAAGTTGTGCACTATAATGCCCTTCTGTTTTGTGTGGACCAATAATCTGTGATAAAGACACAGAGATAAAGCCCGACTTTCTGGTCATTTCCATTGCGTTTGGTGCATGGGAGTCACTGGCAGCCCCGTGCCTGTGTAGTTTATAGGAAAAGATCTGCCAGCCTCTGTCACAGCTGAATCAGCCGTGTGTGTAGTTCTGGCTTCCAACCTGTGCTATGCTCATAGATGTGGATTCCAGGACAAGGAAGACTTGGTCCCTGGTATGCTGTCTTGGTTATGTGAGGTCTCACATAGTACGTATGTCCCTAAATTCCACATTTCAAGGGGCAAGAATAACCTGGAGCATAAGTTCCAGGTATAAAATATCAGAGTATAAAATGTTTAGAAAGTGAAATTCCCTTAGCAGCAGCAGCAGCAGCAGCATTAGCTAATCCACCCTCAAAGGAGGACACCAGCTTGCAGGGGTAAGAAGTTCTCCTAGGCCACACAGTGGCAATGATACTGCAGAAGCTTGTCTGACCCCTGCTTTATCACTTCCTGTGTATTTTTCTTCCTTTACCACACTGACAGTGGCTCTGTCTTTGAGCTTTGAGTTGTATTTGTTGAGGTCCACAGGTTTCTAGTCACAGAATTTAGTGCTCATATTTTAAGGGTTGTAGCAATGCATTTCTTTCTTTCTTTCTTTGGACAGCTCAGTCTGCCCAGAGGGCGGGGCTGGTGCAGCATGTGGTGCTGGGCATCGAACCATAGTACTAAGCAGGCACTATAGACTGCTGAGCTGTCTCGCCAGCCCAGCAATGCATTTAAGAAACAAGTAAAATACACACACATGAAAATATGTCAGTGGGATGCCGCAGTATAGCCGCTGGGATCCAGACACTAGCCATCTCTCCTCACCAGCAGTGGCCTTCCCTTCCTGTGACTGTCCAGTTCCAGTTCTACACACTGTAATTTGAGGGGAAGAAAGAAGAGAAAAGGAAGCATGAGGCTTGAGGACCCTGCGGCGCCGCTCAGGAAGATCTATAAGTGATACCTACCAAGTGGAAGAGGAGGGAAGTGTTTAGGCTGAAGACTTTGTGAAGGTAGTGGAAGGAATTCACGGGACAGCGGGAGCTGTGGGCTTCAGGAAGCCTGTCTTCCTCCCCACCCTCCCTCAGGTCTCTGGACCTGGAAAAGCCACTCCGCTGTGGTCCTCAGAGGATAGAAAGGGAACGTGGTAGTATGGGAAGAAGCCTGGGGGCTGCAGTGCTGACGCGGTGCCTCCGCCTTCGGCCTGTGGGACCTCAGCCTCCACTTCCGGTGCCTGTGCCCAGCGTTCATGACCCCCTCAGGCACACGTGTCCCGCACCTTCACGCAGCGCCCAGTGAAGGGCTTGCGCGGAGCATGGCGGGGTTCACTAGGGGTTTAAAGGAGCACTAAAATGTTCTTCTCTTTATTTTTTCCCCTGGTGTTGAGGATTGGGCCCTGGGGCTTTGCAGTGATCTACATCCCCAGCCCTTTTATTATTCTTTGCTTTGAGATAGGATCTTGCCACGTTGCTGAGCTCCCAGGCTGGCCCACACTTGCGGGCCTCCTGCCTCAGCCTCCCAGAGTGCTGGGGTTATAATAAGTGCGTGTCACTGTGCCCAATTCCATCCAGAGCTCTTTGTTCTTAATGAGAAGAGCAGGTCACCCACTCTCACATGGCCAGCACCTAAAGCTCAAGCTTCCTGCCATGGGAAATGTCGATGATCCACATGGGGAGGTATTTTGGCAACTTCTGGCAAAGATTTACTGAGGTAGAGTTTATGAACCAGTCAGTTTCCTGATTAATTTCTCAAAAACTTCTATAAGCTGGCATTTAATATCTCTCACATCAACAGCAGCACGAGTCACAATAGCCAAGTCTTGGTGGCAGTCTATATGTCCATTAACAGATGGATGGATGAGGAAAATGTGGTGTTTACGTATAATAGAGAACTACTCTGCCTTGAGCAAGGATAGACTTGAATCATTCATAGAAAGTAGATGTGCTTCTGCCACAGCAGCCACTGAAGAACAGTAGCCACGGCCCTCCGCTACCCCATGGCTGTGGGCCTCAGCAAGGGCCACAAAGTGACTAAGAATGTCAGCAAACAGAAGCACAGCTGCCACTGCAGACTCCTCAGGAAACACACCAAGTTCGTGCGGGACATGATCCGGGAGGTGTTCGGCTTCGCCCCCTACGAGCGGCACGCCATAGAGCAGCTCCAGGTCCCCAAGAACAAACGCACCCTCAAGTTCATCAAGAAAAGGGCAAGGATGCACATCCACGCCAAGAGGAAGCATGAGGAGCTGAGCAACACGCTGGCCGCCATGAGGAAGGCAGCTGCGGAGAAGCACTGAGCCCCTCTGGAGTAAAGAGTTGCAGGAAAAAAAAAAGAAGAAGAAAGAAGAAAAGAAGAGAAAGAGAGAGAGAGAGAGAGAGAGAGAGAGGAGATGCACTGTGAGACCCCACCACTGAGTGAAATCAGTCACTTCAGCTTAAATGTCACGTGGCTTCTTGTATTTGAGAAACTCAGGTTATAGACAAAGAACAAAGTCAGAGACAGACAATAGGAAGCAGGAAGATAGAGTTTTCTCATAGAGGAGGAGCTCCAGACCTGGGGGGAAAGAGGCAAGAAAAGGGATGAAAGAAAAGGCCGAGCAGTGTCTGTCCCTGTACCTGCTCCGCACAGGGAATGCACCCATCCTGTAGTGCAGACACGGGCTGACAAAGTAACAACAGCAGAAGACAACAGCCACGACATGGTGCCGGAGTGCTGCGGCAAAGCAGCGCGGCTGCTGGTTTGTGTCCAGCTGGCCGGGGCTTCCCGAGAGGGTGCTTTGCCTAGGCCTCCAGTTTCACCCCAGCCAGGGAAGTAACTTCTCTTCTTCCATCCAGCCTGGGGGCAGCAACATGCCTTTGGCTTCAGTGGTAGATGTGACAGTAGCTGCCATGGAAGTGCCCCAAAGTTGTATTAAACCCACATTTTATGCACTAAGTTACTCACAACTATTTTTTTCAGTCCAATAGAAATCCAATAATGCAAACCGTAACTTCATCTGAATATGAA
Source organism: Myocastor coypus (assembly GCA_004027025.1). NCBI lineage: Eukaryota > Metazoa > Chordata > Mammalia > Rodentia > Myocastoridae > Myocastor > Myocastor coypus. The sequence goes on from PVJA010016535.1 coordinate 32,168, forward strand.
TGTGCACAGTATGTTTCCAAGGAGTTATGTATCACTTCTAAACAGCAATAAGGATCTTAGAACTGCGCTAAAAAACTACGGAGCTGGAATTTAACAATTTCACCTGCCCTCATGAGAGTGCACCAATGTAAGTTTTATTGATTTTTTCTTTTTTTTTTTTTTTGTATTTAGGACAGAGTCTACAAGGTCTCACTATGTAGATCAGACTCATAGTGACTCTCCTGCTTTCAGCTTCCCAAATGCTAGGATTACAGGCTGCCCCACCACAACCAGTCTCTGAGGCTGGCTCAGCTTGTCCTGGGGGAGGGGCCAGAAGGGCAAGCTGGGGGGAGAACCCTTAGGCTGAGTTCTGCCTAAGCAGACATGGTGCCAGGCAGTGCTTATGTGTCACTCGTGTAATCTTCACAACAAAGCTCTGTTTTATCCATGCAATCGCGGAGACCCAATAACCTCCCCCAGATCAAAACCAAGTAAGCGACAGAAATAAGATTTGAGCTGGGCGTGGTGGCGCATGCCTATAATCCCAGCACTCGGGAGGCTGAGGCAGGAGGATCAGTGCAAGTTCGAGACCAGCCTGGGCTACAAAAGTGAGCTCAAGGCCAGCCTCAACTGCATAATGAGACCTTGTCTCAAAAAGACAAAAAAAAAAAAAAAAAAAAAAAAAAAAAAAAAAAAAAAGAAAGAAATAAGATTTGAATCCAAGCTGGGCTCCTACCGCACTCGGGACGGTTTGGAAAGGTGCCTGGTGCAGGTTATTAATGCAAAGCCACATGGCGGTGAGCAGGCATGATAATGTAGCCTATGACCTGGATTTCTGTTCCTCTCACCCTTGGGCCAGCGGAACATGGACTGAAGCCTCCACAAACTGTGAGCTAAATAAACCCTTCCTTCCTTCCTTTTGGGTGTTGGGTATTTGCCCCAGCAATGAGAGAAGAGTAACGAAGACAGTACTCAAGTTTTGTTAAAGGGAGGAAGAGAAGCAGGCTGTGCAGGTGAGTTTGGGCCAGGTAAAAGAAAGAAAAAAGAAGTGCACCCTTCACATGAGGGCGGCCTCCATGCCAGAGAGCTCACAGTGGCAAACCTCAGTGTGGGCACCTTTTTCATATCACCCATGCCTCAGGCTGGCACCAGGTAAAGGCCAAGCTGTCAGAAACTGCTGGAGCTCTTGTAAGAAGTCCATGGAGAACACACCCGTTTACCTTGGCATCACAAACTCTGGAAGATGCAGGTGGGTTTGAAGAGGGACAGAGTGTGACAAAGGACCAATGCAGAGGCAGTGGACACAGTCAGCCCTCTAGCAAGCCAAACAGCGTTATCACCGCTGAAGATGAGAAAAAGCCTATGCTTTTTTTTTTTTTTTTTTTGTCTTTTTGAGACAGGGTCTCACTATGCAGTTGAGGCTGGCCTTGAGCTCACTTTTGTAGCCCAGGCTGGTCTCGAACTCACAGCGATCCTCCTGCCCCAGCCTCCCGAGTGCTGGGATTACAGGCGTGCGCCACCACGCCCGGCAAAAGCCTATGCTTTTAAAGAATCACTTTCTGGTAACCCTGTACAAGTCCCACAGATGTGGAAAAGTAAGCAACTCAGGACAGAAGCTAGGCGCTCAGGTCATTTTAAGTGTACAGTCAGCCCTTTCCAGGCAGGGTGTGGTGGTCCCATTGGAGTAGCCCGGGAGCTCACTGGCAGTTTTAAAAACCTGGAGAATTTGACATTATGGACAGCAGGCCTCGCCTTCCCACCGCACTGGTGCAGAACACGCTGTGCCACCAACTGCTTTTGTGGCGTCTTCCCTCCTGCATTCCTGGTGCAGATGGTAGAGCTACAGAGGGGACATCTGGCAGGCGAACTGTTTGGGGCCCACTAACCTCTAGTGCCTTCTTGTTCAGCTCCTGCCATTCTGGCTCTGATTCTGCCCTGAGTTGGTCAAATTTCTCCAAAGCCTACAGGTTTTCAGATCCGAACTCTTGGTGCTCTTGTGCTGGTCAGCAGGGTCCTGCCTTGACTCCACATCCTCATGCACCCTGTGCTTCTTGCGCAGCCACTGTAGCCTGTCAGTGCAGCCGTGTCCTTGAGAGCGCGGTGTGGGTGTTGGCTGGGACCCGGCACCTTTTCTTCACGCGTGTTAGTGCTGGGAGAGCCCCAGGCTTACTTTTGTGCCGGGCTTCTTGGAAGCCATCAGTTCCTGCCTCATCTTTTCTTCTGGGATCCCCTGTTCCTGCCCAGCATCTCCTCTGTGTCCTGTGGACACTGACGGCCCCTGGGAGCAGGCCGCCCTTGCTGGTGATGCTCTCCAGCCCACAGCAGCCCTCCAGATGCCAGCGTTGTTTCTGTGCTCTTCTGCCTCTGCCTGCAGCAGGCCCGGCCACCCACCCTGAGTCCCCACGCCCAGCCACAGGGCCAGGAATTTCCAAACCAAATAACTCCAGAGACGTTAAACAGTCCTTTGTTTTCCTTCACTCTCTCCCTTCACGTCTTGCATTAAGTTTAAAGAGGAGATCAGGTAGCACCCTCAGCACCCCACCCAGGGCCTCCTTCGACACCTCGCTATTCCTGGTTACTACAGCACCGTGTCGCTCAGTTTCCACCACCACGTTAACAAAGGTCACCTGTCCTCTGGCTCCTCATAAAATTTCTCTGATTTCCATGGCACTTCCTCACTGGCCACTGCTGGCAACAGATAGCCCTTGCTGAGCGGTTTGGGCATCTCCTGCGCTGTCCTCGAAGAGTTCTTCTGGGTTCTTCCTGCTGCCTTCCTCTTCGTCTCTCCTGTTTCCAGGTTCCATTTGGGCAGTGGATCCTGTCCATACTCAGCAGTTGCTACCCTGGGTGTTCTGGGCAGTCAGAGAGTCTTCATGGTCCTAGATTCTGTGAGCCTGTGCTTCCTGCAGCAGCTGAGACAAATCACCACAAGCCTGGTGGCTTAGGGCCACTCAGAAGGTGACTGTGCCCTGTGCTCTGGAGCTTAGCAGATCCTTGGGCTGTGCTCAGATGTAGGGCTGTGCTCTTCCCAGGCTCCTGGTGCATCCCCTGGGCCCCCGTGCTGGAGGCCACCAGCCTGTGCCCTCTCCTTCCTTAGCTATGAGCTTCCAGGTTCTCCCTGTGCCCTCTCCTAGGCAAGGCTCTGTTCGATCGCTCGGGCCTCCCAGGTCCTTGCCCTGTTTTAGGGTCATCAGATCGGCAGTCCATGTGTTACATTCACCCCTTTGGCAGTTGTTGGAACCCAGCTGTGGGCTCTGGGGTGACAATTGGGACATCTTGTGGAGGAGCTGCTACTGCCATCACTGTAGCACATCCTGGGGCCAGCAGGACCTGAAGCCACCTGCGGGACACACTGCCCAGAGGCTGGTTGCCCTCTCCCTCTCCCTGGATAGGGCCACAGGGTTCTCTGAGACTCAGCAGGTGTAGACCACATTGCCTGGGTCCCCAGCCCCTAGCAATGTTCTTCCACTGTACTGCAGGTATGGGGAGCCCCTGTGGCTGTCAGAGAAGACCTTTGCTGACCTGAACGGCCCCTGTTGCTTCCAGGCATCCACAGTTTGGCTTCCGTCTTCCCCATTCTGAGCACAGGGGAATAGCAGCTACGTGGCCCGCAGCTCAAGTTCCTAACACCCAGTGCCTCAAGAACAGAAGCCCAAGGATGGAACCGGGACGCAAACCCTGCTCTCTGAGGACAGAGTTCCTTAGTGGGCTTGGGGGCCAGCCAGGTACAGCTGCTGTATCCCTGAGAAGTGAGTAGCTCCACAGAGCAGCTGGGGCCAGTGTGTCATATAATAGTATATATATTATGGCCAGTTCAGCCTGCCCTGAAGGTGGGGCTGGCGCAGCATGTGGTGCCAGGGATCGAACCATGATCCCTGCGGTTGCCTAAGCTCTTCTAAGCAGGTGCTTTAGACTGCTGAGCCAGTTGCCTAAGTTCTTCTAAGCAGGTGCTTTAGACTGCTGAGCCGTCTTGCTGGCCCCTCCCCTTTTGCTCGGATGGCACCGAGACTGATAACCAGGCTGAACGCCTTTCCTCTCTTACTGCATCTGCCAAGACCACTCAGACACGAAGTCGTTCTGGACTTTCATGCTTGCCCAAGAGGTGATGCCAACAGCAAAGGGGTGCAGGCTCCTTGGGTGCCCACTCTTCTCTCCCAGCACCACCCTGTGCCCCTGCAGACATCTGACTATTTCTCCAAAGACAGGGTTTATGAGGACCCCTAAAACGTGAGGCCTCGCTTTCTGAACTCTCCTCAAGGGGCCTGGACTCCCCAGAGACCTTCGTCTTAGTGACAATGACTGCAGCATCTGTGCAGTGAAGACAGCTCCAATCAGACAGCTCCAAACCTGGGCCCCGGCAGACAGTGCCTGAGAGCCTAAGAGGCAGAAGCAAGAGCGCTGCAGGTTTGAGTTCAGCTCCACCAACTTCGTAACTTAGCAAGATCCTGATTCAAAAAAAAAAAAGTATCTAGCACAAAGACCCTGGATCAACTCACAGTACTGCAAAATAAAATAAAATAAAATAAAATAAAATAATTTGCTCACATTTCTCATAGAATCCAAGGAGATTTTAATCACAGATTAGAAGGAAAGACTGCTGGTTTCTGGCCCAGGGATGACCTTTTAAAGGCCTCTTTGTTAGCTGTGAGTGGCAGAGGTTGGAGCCAGCCAGCACATTGCTAAAACGTTAAGCTGACCTTAGGTAACAAGGGCTTGAGGTCGGCAGGGGTCAGGATTGGTCGAGGAGAACGCTTTGCCTTTTGTGGAGAGCTTTTCAGAGGCGTCAGCTTTCTGTCCCTCCCTCTACCCTCTCTAGCCTTGCCTGGCCTGGCTGTTTTCGGAGCCCTCTGTGATCTGCAGCTTGACTCAGGGCTGACCTCCTGCCCTGGGCCAGGCCTGGAGCCTCCACCCGTTTGGCAGGGTGGCCGGGCTGGGAAGGCTGGCCACAGACAGCTGTGAGCTGCTCAGTGGGGTGCGGTCTTAGTAGCTCTCAGAACCGCCATAGTGCCCTGTGTGTGTATGAATGTCTGCAGTGGTACCTTTGATCCCCAAAGGGACTAGTTTGCCAGACTTTTGGGACTAATTTTCATCTTTCCTCATCACCAAAATGAATTCTGAATTGATGATATGACCTACCCCTAAATCTTGCTGTTTTAGCTAGAATGCCTATGCTTCTGGTAAGGTTAAAGGCGTGCTACATGTGCTTTCTACCACAGCTGCATCTCTCTAAGGAGGAAGCTGAGAGACTCCACTCCTTCCTGAGCCCTTGCAAACCACTGGCATTGTCTATGCTGGAGCAGGACCTTTGAGGCCCTGGATCCCTGGCCCCAACCTCTGCTTTGGCCCCAGACCACTTAGGGACTGAGCTCAAGCTCCTGCCTCTGTTCCCAGGTCACCCTCGAAGTCTGTGCCCTCATGCAAGCATCTCTGCCACACAGCAGGGCTTTGGCAGGACTTGGCATGATCATGCTGTCTTTCCCCCAGGTGCTCACAGCACATCTATGTGGACGTCTTTAAGCAGGAATGGAAGACACAGACACTTCCTCTGCTGTTGGCATGGAGGGAAGCCTTTCCCTTCCCCCTGCCATCTGTAGGACTCTGATCTTGGGTCCCTGCTGCAGTAAACACAGCACCACTGAGAGCCCAGCCTCACCCTCCAGGCCTTTTGAAAAACAAATTGTTCTGCCACCAGATGGCATCCTGGAAAAATTAATCAGGGAAAGGTGTGGAAAGGGCTGTGCTGACGTCCGTGGCCACTGTACTCAGTGCAAGTGTGCGGAGAGGCTGCACGTGTGTGTGGTGGGCTGAGGCTCAATCCCTGGGCCTCGCACATGTCCATCAAAGGCTGCCACATTTCCAACTCTTTTTATTTTATTTTGAAACAGGATTGTCTAGGATTTGCTAAACTAAATTGCCAGGATTTATAATCCTCCTCCTTTAGCCTCCCAGAGTGCTGGGATTACAGGTAACTGTCAGTGCGCCTGGCCTCCGCAAAGTGTGTGTGTGAGACAGACGTCATGAGCCTAGGTCACGAGGCACTACGTGCAGAGTACGGGACCCAGCGTCAGGACTTAACCTGGCCTCCAGGCACCATGGACCTGCACTGTGCCAGAGTCACAGGAGGAGAGGCCCTCAGATTGCGGTGTGGGAGATACCACCTGAAATGGGCAGGGTGAGGAGATTGGGGAATGTTCCAGAAAGAGCAAGGAGAAAACAGTCAAATCGAATCCCAAGGAGATAGCAGACAGGGGAAAGCAATGGGTTCTTCAGTTTTACTTTGAAGTCACATTGAGGAAGAGAAACAGGAAAAGACAGCAGGAAATGTTACGGACACAGGTCCCCTGCTGTGGTACACCTGTCATTTCAGCTGTCCTGTACTCCAGGAGGCTGGGGCAGGAGGATCCCAAGTTCAGGCCAGCCTGTGCTCCATGGTGATTCAAGGCCAGGCTGGATTACGAGACCCTGTTGCCAAAATAAAATAAAACTGAACAGAACAGAAATCCCAGAAAAAAAAACAAAAGTGAAAGACAAGATCACAATGGAGGTTTGGTTTAAAATGAATGTTATTAAGAAAATAACAAAAAAACATCATATAAAGCTTTAGATGGGACAGATCCTAGACAGTCTTTAGTTATCTATGCCCTGGAAACCTTGCTCGAGTAAAGGTTAGTGGTGGAAATAAAGTTCCAACATGGGTCCTGTCATTGTTTGGGTTTTTTTTTTTGCAAGGGGAACAACATAATACAGGACATATTTTATAATAATATTTTATAATGAATCATCCAAAAATCATTTGTAATAAAAAAACCAAAAATCATATACAAGAAATCTGGCCACACACAACACTAAGGAGTCCAGCTGAGGACCTGGATCCTAATATCCTGCATGAGTCCAGCTGGAAACCTAGACAGAGCTCATAACAATGCCTCCTACCAGTCCAACTGGAAGCCTACAGCCCACAACAAGGTCCCATGCAGGACCTGTGCCCACTTCACGGATCTGTGCTGGAAAGGCACAAAGGTCATTGGTGGAAGCCAGGAGGTCTATGCCAGTGGGATGAAGGATCTGGGCCAGCAGGCTGAGGGATCTGAACTGGAGCCAGGAAGCAGTGCTCAAGGTGAGCACCAGAGCTCCCCCAAAGTACCACAGCATCCTCAGCAACAGTGAGGTCCCAAGCTCCTCCAGCCATGAGGAAAGCCGAGTTCCCACCAGGAAAGCCAAGGCAACAAGCTTCATGAGACTGAGCAGTGCCCCACCTTCCCCTCCGGAGCCAGGAAGCGATGCTTGAGATGAGGACCCAAGCTTCTCCAAAGTTCATCGGGAAAGCCAGCATGACAAAGTCCTCCAGCAGGTCAGCCCAAGAGCACCAGCAGCCCCCCACCAGCCCCAACAGCTTCTCCACACAGCACCCCTAACAGCGTCCTGGCAGCTTCTCCTGTTCTGCCTTTATGCTGCTGGCAGCAGCCCTGAGGTGGGCCTCCCGTACTTACCGCCATGCTAGTTCATTTCAGCTGGATGGAAGCTCACCGCCAGCTAGCTATCCACTGCAGGTAGTGACTCGTGTACTGGGGCCCCTGTCAGGATGAAGGTAACACTACTGCAGCTCCTTGGCAGCAAGCTATTCATCGCAGCACCGGTGATCGAACCCACTATGTTTATGTTGGTCTCCATCCCTACTTCTCTTAAAACTTTGCATTTTGAGGAAGGGTCTTGCTGAGCTGCACAGGCTAGGCCAGGCCATTTGATCCTTCTGCCTTAGCCTCCCAGAAGGCCAGGTGACAGGCGTTTACTGCCCGCTCAGCTTATTGTTAACTCTTAAATGAGGCTCACTGGTCTACAACAGCAGGAGTTGAAAAGAGTTTGGTGATGAGACTTGTGGTCAAGCAGGGGAGCTGGCCAGGAATGGGAACCAGGCTGCGCAGACCTGCTCCCTGCCAACCCTGCCCTGTGCTTGGCCAGCACCCAGATCCAGCCTTCCCCCGAGTGGTGCTGCCTCCCACACAGTCTTTAGGGGTCCTGTACTTGCTGGGTGGCCAAGACACATCGATTGAAGCAATGAAACACATTCTGAGCATGGAATTCATTTCACTCAAATTTTATATTGGAAACTGACTTTTCTGTAAGGTCCCAGTATCTCACAGGGTGACAGAAGGTGGGGCTGCAGCTAAGGGTCTCTCACTCCCTGATGACCTACGGAGGCCCAGCAGGCTCTGAGGATCTACCTTGGTTTCCAGGGTTCTGTGCTGAGCTCCTGGCATCCTCTGGACCCAGTTTGTGCCCACTGCTATGTGCCAGCCTTTGGGACACTCTGGGCCCCCCTGGGCACAGTGTCCTTCACTCTCAGCTGCCACCCCAGGCTGAGCGGGCGTGGCTAAGGGCTTGGCTCCTTTCCCAGCCAGCTGCAGCTGGGGTTTCGCCACTGTGTCCTTGGTGTCGGACACTGCTCCCACAGCAGAAAGCTCCCTGTTGGCCCAAGGACTCCAAAGCCTGGAGCCCTGAGCATCACGGCCACCAGACTCCCCGTCTGGCTCCCAGGGAAGCCATGAAGGAGGAGGAGGCAGGACTCAGGCAACGGGATATGGACCATGAGAAAGAGGAGAGATCTGGAAATGCAGACTGGAAACTAAATGCCAGGGGAGCCAAACAGGACTGGCAGTGAGGAAGAAAAGGACACTTTCGGAGCTGAGCCTCAGCCAGCTGCCTGGAGGTCAGGTAGGAAACTGAGGTCAAGCAGAGGACGCTATGCAGTGGCCCTGCTCTCGGCAGTCTCTGCTCCATCACTGCCTTCCCAGCCACTCTTGGCCCATGCCTTCCAGGCTTTTGTCCCCGGGCTGCAAGTAGCCAAGAGGCTTTCTCACCTCTTCCCCAGTCAGCACACTCAGTCTGAAAGAGCAAGTGTTAGCCAAGTATGACGGCACACACCTGCAATCCCAGCTGCTGTGGAGGCTGAGGCAGGAGGGTGACATGCAAGTTTGAGACCAGTCTGGCTGACTTACTGAGACCCTCTGTAAAAATAAAGCATTTCAAAAGACTGGGATGTAGCTCAGAGCAAGAGCTCTTCATTCAATGCCCAGTACCACAGGGAAAAAAAAAAAAATCTTATGACTCACAGAGGCTGTCATGGTTTAGATCTAAGATGTCTCCAAAGTCCCTCATCAGGGGCCTAGCCAGAAGGGTCTCAGGCCCACCCTCCAGGCCAGCCTAGCCTGTTCCAGAGGCTTCGAGGATGTAGGCTAGGGTGGCAAGGTGTAAGGGAGTGCAAACAGCCTGGCCCCCCTGCCACTGGATCATGAGCAGCTGTCACCCAGCCTAGGGACTCACATCCTCTCTGTTATGGTTTAGGCCGAGTTGTCCCCCCAAAGCCTCATGCAGTCATGAGCGGGGACTTTCAGAGTTTGAAACTTGAATGATGGGATTACGTGTTTTACTACTGTTGGGATTATGGTCTGAGTACTGCTGAGACTATGGGTGTGGCCTGAGACAATAGGCTAAGGCGAAGAGCCTGATATAATTTAAAGAGAGACAGAGAGACAGACTAGAGCTGTTGCTCAGCTGCCCTGTTTGGTTGGCTGCCTCTGTCACCATTTTGTTGCTGTTCTGCTGCCATGAACTGGATGCTCTCTGTCCTGCTCCACTCAGCCTTAGGCCAGCTGAATATGGATTGAAACCTCCAAAAACTGTGAGCTAATAAACCTGTCCTTCCTTCATTTTGAGTGTCGGGTATTTCTCCCATCAATGAGTAAAAAGTAACTAAGACACTCTCCCTCACACACCACCTCTTGGGGCTACAGGTTCCAGGCCCTACATCAGAGACCTCTACAGGACTGTCAAATTTTTCTGCACCCAGCTCTGTCTCCACAGACGAGGCCACCAGTGCAGACCTGCCCTCTCCGTCCTCCTGGGCCCAGGCCCAGTCCTGTCCCCATGTCTGGGTGCACCTCTGCCCAGCCTGACATTCTGCTGTGTCTCAGTCGTGGCTCAGGCCAGATCAAACGCCATGTTCCCAAGGCAGCAGCCCTGGCCTCCCACAGCTCCTGGGTCACAGCAGCAGAGCTATCTGAGCAGACACTCTACCCAGGAATAAGGCCCTGGTGAACGCGTACACTCTGTCACCGTGGTGTCTGCCTCTGGGAGGGTGTGAGCCCAGCACAGTGGGAATCACCTCGTAGTGGCTACTGGCCGAGGGCAGGCATAGCAGTGTGAGCCCCCAGGGGTTGAACCTACTGGGAGGCGAGCTGAGGTCTGCAAAGACACAGCTCCTGGCCTCCTCTGCCCTGGGCTCCACCCTAGGGAACTGGGCTTCTCTGTGTCCTTCTCTCTGTTGCTGTGGCCAAGGGCTCTGCTGTGGGCCCATCCTCAGATGGCTCTAGGAAGAGTTACTGATTTTCAGTTAGGTTGGCTCTTCCAGAGCAATGACTCCTGGGGCAGAAGGCAGGACTTTCCCTCATATGGGGAGCCCAAAGGCCCGGATCCTGGAGGGAAAGGACAGGGCAGGCCTGGCTCTCCTGTCTTTACCTCGTGCTCCAGGAGGGAACAAAGGGACCTTACCACATGGACCAGCCTGCTGAGGTGAGGGCATGGGTATCACAGGGTGGAGAGGGCCTCTGGGGCCACCCTAGGTCCTTTGGAGGAGTCCAGGGTCCCAGCAGCCTCTGCTGCACCAGCTGTTGCCCCTGTTCAAAAAGTTCCCAGCCACGGAGAGAAGAAGCTAACTTCTAGGAATGCTGGGTAAGAAGAGGAGCTACAACCACCTAACCTCAAAATAAAAAAGCAGAGTGAAGCAAATCGGCAGAGCCAGGGATATAGCTCAGTGGCCCTGGGCCTGCCTGGTGAGCACAGAGTCCTGAGTTCGTTTCCTGATACAGAGAGAGTAAGAATGAGCAAGCGAGAGCCAGTGAGAGTGAGTGAGAGGCCTGCCTGTAGAAAATTTTCTATTGTCCTTCGTGTTCTAGAGCCTGGAGAGGTCAAGAATCTGCTGCCTCAGGGGCTCGGGGACCAGAGAGTGGAGTGTGACAGTGGTAGGAGAGGAGGTATGGCAGGGGAGGGGCAGCGTGGGAGCTCAAGGTGCCACTTGGTAGGCATGGGGGCACCTTCCTGAGTGCCCCAACCCTGGAGGGGTCCTGGGCCTGTCTCTATGTCTTATCCTAGGCTGCTGTAAGGAGACCTCACACCCGCCAGCTTGGGAAGGCAGAACCTGCTCTTTTTTTTTAAAGAATTTTTATTTTAT
>PVJA010016536.1:5876-43318 GCA_004027025.1 Myocastor coypus
CCCCCCCCCCCCAGCTTTTAAAACATTTCCCCTTTATTATAGGTTTTTAGAAAAAACAAAGTTACTTTCATTGTGCTTACCCTACTTGAGGCTTGCAGAATAGTAACATTTTGATTTTTTTTTTTTTTAGTATATTTGGTACAGGGTCTCACTATGCAGCTTGGACTGGTAGTAATACTCCTGTTTTCAGTCTCCCCAGTGCTGGGATTATAGGCATGTGCTACCATGCCTGGTGCAGGGCCAGCATGGCATGTGGGAATAGGGATCAAACCCTGGTCCCTGTGTTTGCCAGAGCAGGTGCTTAGTCCACTAAGCTATTTCGCTGGCCCAACATTTTGATTATTTCTCCTTCGAATATTTTTTCAGCTGTTTTCTTTTCCTTCTTCTTCTGGGACTGTTAACTGCATGTTGGATGTTGCTTCACAGTTCCTTGACATTCTCTTAGTTTTCCTTCATTTTCTCTCTGGTTCACATTAGAGAATTTTTTTGTCGTTGTTTTCGAGTGCTCGGTGACCCTTTCTGTTGCTGCTTTCAATCTGTTAAGTCTCTCCAGCAACTTTTAATTATTGTAATTGAGCTGTAGAACTTTCATTTATTTGTTTATTAGTCTAATGTATTGGTTGAAACTCGATTTAGTCATTCATAAGGTATCTTTTTTTTCTGCAAATTCTTGGACATATTTAAGTTATCTGCCTAAAAGTTTTTTTTTTTTTTTTTTCTAAATTCCTTGTCTGAGTCTTTCTATGATTAGGTTTTATTTACTGCTTTTCCTTCTTCACCATGATCCATCTTTACTTTTTGTTTGTATGTCTAATCACTTCTGATGCTGTACTGTGTAGTATATGTTGTGCATTATAGATGTTCTCAATTCATTGTGGCAACCAGTTCAATCACTAGTGAATCTTGACCTTGTGTAGACATGGATCTCCTGTAGCTTCATTACTGTGGGTCTGTGCAAAGCTCAGTATCCCCTTACATACCCCTTGTCTGTGTCAGCACTAACTTTCCAAACTACCTGGAGGTCTGATGTTTCAAATCTTGGTTTTAGGTTTTGTTCAGTATATCTTCAGTGGACCACATTGTATGTGGTCCTTAATTCTAAGATCCTTCCCAGTGTATCTAACACTGGAATGGATGCCTGATATGTGAACACTTTCTGGTAAGGCTATAGCTCTAATGTCTGAACTGTCTGACTGGAGGTGGCTGTTTGTCCCCTTCAGTGAACATTTTATTGTGTTCTTTTTCCTTGTACCTGTGAAGCTTGTTGCTCTTTAGGGTACCACTTTTTATAAGTCCATTTACTCTAGAGCTCTGCCTCAAAGATACCTAATGCCTTGGTAATCCTGAACTCAGATCTTTGTATTTTAGGTTTTGCTATGGCTGGGAATTTGTTTTCTTCCAAAGAACTGGAAATGATCATGGAGGTGGTCTTGTGAGTTTCCCATTTGAGGATTTCTGTCTTTTGCTGCTTGTTGTCTAGTTTTTTTTTTTTTTTTTTTTTAATCTTTTTGAGACAGATTACAGCTGTAATGAAGTTCAGGTTTAAGGCCTTTAACTTATTCTGTAGCTCAGACTAGCATGGTATTGATAACAATCCTCCTGTCTCAGCTTCCTGATTGTTGGGATTATAGTATTGCCCCACCATGCCTGGCTAGTGCTTGAAAGATACCTCAGGGATGGCCAGATAGCTCAGAGGATTAAAGTGCCTGCATAGGCAGATGCAGGGACCAGGGTTGGATCCTCAGTGAGCTGTGCTGTCTCTGTCCCTGGGGTGCTCTGAGACTGACTGAGACGGGGCATGGTTGCATGCCTTTAATCTCAGCACTTGGGAGGCTGACAACAGGAGGATCATTACAGAGTCTGATCTGTGTAGTGAGACCCTGTAGACCCTGTACTAAATACATGGAATGAAAAGATACTTCACGGGTTCTGTCTAATTTTATTGTTGTTAAGTCTCAGAGGACCAGTCTTGTTAGATTTTGTTTTTGCTTTTTTTGGGACCAGGAATCAAACTCATAGCCTTGCTTATGCCAGTCAGGTGCTGTGCCACTGAGCTATGTCTCTAGCCCCCAGGGAGCCAGATTGGTACCAGTTACTGTAATACTAGAGTTGAAGTCTCCATGCTCCCTTGCCTCCCAAGTAACTGTTTTAAAAACAAAGCAAACAGTTTGGGATAATTTGTACTTTATGTAATCTGATCTTTTTCATTTAATGTTATGTTGATTTTAAAAAGAATTATTAGTTTCTTAAGAGTGTACATATGTTTCTTAAGCTGCATGTGAATATATGGCTAAAAGTTGGGCCTCTTTGCAGTTTTGAGATGTTCACCATTTTTATTACCTTACACTGATACACAAATTTGTACATCTCTGTTAGCATCTTTCTTTTTGTTGTTGTTCTTTTATAACATATTCCTCAAAATAAATTTACCATGGGGAAACTCCTTAAGGCTTTGCTTTTTTCTTTTGGGGAGGGTCTACAGGGTGTTCAGGGTCCCACTACTAGCTCAGACTCCTAGTGATTTGCCTGTTCACAGCCTGCCAAGAGCTGGGGTTACAGGCAGGCACCACTATGCCTAGTCTTCTTTAAGGTTAAAAAATGTGTGCTAGGATATAAATCATTTGTGTGTAGAATTTAAGTGATGCAGTACCAGGCTGTAGTGTAAAACTTACTTTGTTTTTGTGGAATAACTGATTTTTATAAACGGTGTGAGTAGACTAAATCAAGATGACTTTTCATAAAAGTTTGTCTCAAGCTTATATTTGAAATGGGAATAATAACCTAAAATATACTTTCATTGCCTCTGAAAAGTGAATTACTCTTTGTTCTCTGTTTGGAATTGATATAATCTACCTAACATTAGTAACATTTTATTGTAATGTAAATTTGCAGCGCATCTTTATTGTCTTAGCTTATAATTAAGGTTGAAGTTTGCTGACATTTCTAGGTCAGCTGTGAAGTGTAAATTTTGCTTTTGAAATCCACTCTAGATGCATGACTTTGGCAGATTCAAGATAAAATATGATTAAACAATAAAGAGAGACAAGTGTCTTTTCTAACTTTTTATTTCTTACGGTAATTTAAGGTTCATAGCAGAACTGATCAGAAGGTACAATTCTCACATTCAGTTGTGGGCTGGACTAGGGAACTGCTAATCAGGAAGATAATTGAAGGAAATCTTCTTGTTCCAGTATTTGTACGTAGAGAAAGGAGAATATAATCACTTTTCCATATACAGGCTTTAATTTCTGTTTTAATTCTTAGGATAATGCTAAATTGAAAAAGACTTCTAACTGTAGGTTATGACCAAATGCTACTATTCTGGGGTTTTCTAATGAAATTTACATCAAATTCACTTGTATTCAGCTGCCATGATGAAGTACTTCATCTGTATTTAGTCTTAAGTTTGATAGTGAAATTGTCATAAGGAGTTAAGATAGGTGACCCAGACCATAAAATGTTCCATTATAATCTTGAAACACAGATGCCTGGCATAGTGCTACATGCTTATAATCCCGGCATTTGGAAGGCTGAAGCAGGAGCACTGCTGTGAATTTGAGGCCAGCCTGGGTTACAAAGTGAGTTCCAGGTCAGCCTAATCTGCATAATAAAGCCCTATCTCAAAAGCCCCCCCCCCAAAAAAAAGTCTATAAAGTATGTGTATAAGTTGTCCCTCTTTTAGCTCCTGTCTTTATCCATGCTGTTGCAGCCAAATAATGTAGGTGACCTTTCAAATTAAAGATTTTTCTGTGGATATGATGGCATTCACCTGTAATACCAGTGCTTGGGAGGTTGAGTCAGGATTGAGGCCAGCCCAGGCAGCATAGTTCAAGACCAAGGTGAATGACATCGTCAAAAAACATAATTTCTTTTTGTGTTTAGTGCAGGGTCTACAGGTTCTTACTATGTAGATTGAACTCTAGTGATCTTCCTTTAGCCTTCCAAGCACTGGGCTTACAGATGTGCACCACCATGCCCAGTCTCAGTCACTGCCTCAGTGCATCCTGGACTCTGCCTAAGCAGGTGCTTTAGTCTGCTGACCTATCTGGCTGGCCCTTTAAAAAAGGAAATGTCTGTGTAATGTCTTCCTCAGCACCCCCTTCTCCAAATGTGGTACTGTAATATTTAGTCCTTACTAATTTTTTTTTTTTTTTTTTGTACTGGGGATTGAAGTGCTCATTGTACTGAGCTATCTTCCCTGGCTAATTATGTGTTCTTTAAAGTAGAACTTCATACATTTTAATCTTATTTTTGTGGTAAAATAACACTTAATACTCTTGATTTTGAGATACTTTCCCAAAGTAATTGATTATAAAATAAATAACAGTAGATATAAGACTTTTGGGTAATATGTTTTGATTTTATACATTCAAGAGGTATTAAGTATCTGAGAGGTTGGGGGTTAGCACTGTTTCAGGTGCTGGGAGAGAGCTGTCAATTAGATAATTAGTGTTGCATACATTCTATAGAAGGTAAGATGGGTGGTACATGTATAAATAATTGAAAAATATTTAAGGTATTGAAAAAGACTGAAAATTTTTTGGAAGTGATAGGTGAGTTAGATTGAATGGTCAGGGAAGACTACACCAAAAGGTTTAACATTTGGGCTGGTCAGGGAATATCACCCCAAGAAGATAGAGTCCTGCACAAGGTGATGGAGATTTGATAGCATGTGAATTTCCAGATATCAGAGCATTCCAGAGGAAAGAACCTAGGTTCTTCTGAGATTCTAAGGTGGGAAATAAATCTGACCTGTTGAGAGAACTGCAAGGGCAAATGGCTTTGAAGTGAAATGTGAAAAAGTGAAACTAGAAAGGTTGTAGGGGTCAGATCACATAGGGTCTTGGAGGCCAGGACAAGGAACTTACATCTTTTTACTGTTTGTTTTCTTTCTTTTGTTACAGTGGGAAGCTTATTGAGAGTTTTAAATAGTGTTTAGCACTCTAGGGGGGAAGATATTTAATAAAATGGTGCTTACCATACATTTTCAAGTGATAAATTAGTGGAGTATCTGAGGACTGAACTTGGTTAGGAACCTCAGGGAAATTCTTGTTCTTGGGAACTAATGTTAATTTAAGCTGAAATTTAAAGAAGAAAGATTAACTAGACAAACAGCATGGGAAAGTGTATTTCAGACAGAAGAGTATTGTGAGTAAAGTCCTGTGTCTGGAAAGAATAGCATAAAAACCTTAAACAAAAGCTAGATAGGTTTAAGGAGAGAAGAGTAGCATCAAATATAGTTAGAGAAATTGGGATGAATACGGGATCTTACAGAACATGTAGAGAATTTTAATGATTTGCTTTCTGTAACAGTCATCTTAAGATTTGTGCCCAGGAAGTAAGATACGGGTATGTTAGCGTATAACTACTATAGTAAATTCTACACTGTAGTGTTTTGGCATTTCAAAGCGTGAAAAGCTTCCATTGGACTATGTTATGGTTTGTATCTAGTTGTCCCCCCAAAGCCTCATGTAAGTCATGGGGCTGTCAAGTGTGGGTCTCCAGGGGTGCGGCCAGAGAGTTGTGAACAGTTAAACCAGTGGTTCTCAACCTTTCTAATGCCGTGACCCCGCAAAACAGATCCTCATGTTGCGGTGACCCCAAACCAAAAAGTAATTTTGGTGGCTACTTCAAAAGTGTAATTTTGCTACAAGTATGATTCGGAATGGAAATACCTGATATGCATTGTGTATTCTCATTGCTACAAATTAAACTTACTTACTTTCTTTCTTTCTTTATTTGTCTTTTTGAGACAGGGTCTCGCTATGCAGTTGAGGCTGGCCTTGAGCTCACTTTCGTAGCCCAGGCTGGTCTCGAACTTGCACCGATCCTCCTACCTCAGTCTCCCGAGTGCTGGGATTACAGGCGTGCGCCACCACACCCGGCCCAAATTAAACATAATTTAAACATAGTGATTAATCACAAAATCAATAATTATATGTTGAGAAATATTTATTACTAATTCCAATAAATAACATTTCACCATGGCATAGCAAGGGTTTAAATATGTATTTTCCGATGGCTTTAGGTGATCTCTGTGTTTTCGTCATTTGGCCCCCGCCGGGGTTGCAACCCACACAGGTTGAGAACCACTGAGTTAAACTGACAGCATGCTCCTCCCCCGCTCCCGCCACACTGCAACCCAGGCAGCAGTCTTTTGGAGGTATGGAATGAATTATCTTGGACATGGTGGCATAGAGTCTCAAGGTCTTGCTGTGTAATTCAGGCTGCTTTAAATAATGAAGCCTCCAATAACCGTGAGCTAAATAAATAAACAAACCTTTCCTTACCTAAGCTTGTGGGTTGGGTATTTGTCCCAGCAATGAGAGGAAAGTAACTAAGACAGACTGCTTTACTGTTACCTTAATAACAAAAACCTATAGTGCTTACTGTGCGCTATGCATCGTTCACTTATTTAATCCTGATGACAGGTAGATGCTATTATGGTTACAGTTTTATGACAGGCACCAGGAACTTGTGACATCTAGGTAATTTTGCCTTCCAGTTTAGAGTCCTAACCACGAAGCTTAGAAGCTTTTAATCATGCAATTTGCAACTGTTTCATCATTTATCTGGGCTTCCCTAATGCTTGGAACTTAACTGTACTGTACTTTCTGTGGAAAGCTTACTTTTTATGTATTCAGATAGCATGCCTGGTGTTATGGTGTGTATCCAGATGTGTCTCTAAAAGTCTTACATAGTTGTGGGGGGTGAGCTTTTTAAGAGTTGACTGTAGCTGTAGTATGTGATGCTGAGATCAAGGGTGTCTGATTAGTAAATCAGTTCACTGGTTTTGCACAGATGTGGTTAGTATTAAGGGTGTGAGTGCTATGCCTGTGCTAGAGTCTGAGGGACAGAAAGAGGCTTGTCCTTGACTTGTTGCTTTTGCTATCTTGTGGTCACCATGAACTCTTCTTCTGTGATGGTCCTCTGCCAAGCCACTTTTCCTTGGAGCCAGCTGTTATGCACTGAAACCTTTCTAAACAGTGAACTAAATTTCCTCCTTTGACTTTGGGTGTTATTTTGTCTCAGCAATGAAAAGTAAAACACCTGGCTATGACTGTATGCTATTGAAGTACGCAGTGATAATATCTCTTAATTAAATATTGATTACTTTTACTTCAAAAATACACCTTTAAAGTTTCTTGTGCTGTATAATGCTGGGTCATTGTGGCACACTTTGAAACAGTATTGACTTTGCTATATGCAGATAAAGGTACCTTGTAATGTGGTGCAGAAGTTCTCTAATAACTGTAGATCAGATAAGCTAGATTTTTTTGTATAAAAGATTAAAAATCCATTCATGTAGGTATATAATTTTTGCAGTGTGAAAAGTTATTGAATAATGTACTGTTCACTAACTCAGTGTACTGGTTCTACCCTGAGAGTGGAGTCATTGGGTTGACTACAGTGGATGTTACTTTTTTCAGATACTTTTACAATATAGTTTAGGCTGGCCTTAAACCTGTGGGGCTACTCCTGCCTCAGCCTCTTGGAGTGTTGATATTACAAGTATGAGTCACTATGCCCTATAAGTCTCCTTAGTGACATTTAATAGGTGACATTTATAATAGATTAGTTGAACAGGAGTCTCTTAGAAATCTTGATGTAAGGGTATATGACTCTCTAATAGTACCTTGTTGCTACTTGGGACCAAATGGTTAATAAAAAAGAAAGCTGAACCAGATACCTATCCTGAGAAACTATTGCACATGTGCATGTGTGTATGTTTTAAAAGAACAGTAACTTAAACTTTGGACATTTATCTTTGTTGTTTTACTTTCTATAATTCTTCACTGGTAAGTAAAGATCTTTCTGCAGGGGTCATTTTATTTTGGTGTGTTATGGTAAACAAAGGAATTTGTGTGGTGATTTCTTCCAAACTATGTTATATTGAAACAGTGGCTATCGTGTTCAAGAAAGAGCCTTAGTAGATGAAACTGTAGCAACTCACAGTTTGGTTCTCCATTAAAACATTGGTTCTGTGTGCTTTGATTTGTTTGGTAAGGAAGCAAATATTGGGCTAGTATTACCAAATAAGGGATTTGTTAACTTTTATCTTGTTATTTTGAAAATTACTATGGTCTCTGACTTTGCTCTTTAAATTCCAGAATGAAAGATATTTAGAAATCACATACATGTTTTCATCTTTGTAATGTAGAGATATTCCGGGTAGTACCTTCAGGGAAATTTTTAATCTGAACTATCAGATTCATGTTGATGTTTTACCTTTTCTATATCTATTGTTTGTGTGCAGACAGTAGCAAAATGTGATTAAAGAAAGATGTGGTGCTTAAGAATAGTTGTTGCGAAGCCGGGCATGGTGGCGCACGCCTGTAATCCCAGCACTCGGGAGGCTGAGGCAGGAGGATCAGTGAGAGTTCGAGACCAGCCTGGGCTACAAAACTGAGCTCAAGGCCAGCCTGAACTGTACAGCGAGACCCTGTCTCAAAAAGACAAAAAAAAAAAAAAAAAAAAAAAAAAAAAAAAAGAATAGTTGTTGCTTATGTTTAGCAGGTAGGATTTAACTGAGGTAGAGGCCATCCTTAGTGTTGTTTCTCTTTACATACAGCATGAAATCAGTGACATTCTTTGTTCTGTTGCTGAGTTAGAAATTCAGAAGTACTTGATTGAACATCACCTTTTATTATGTATTCTTAAATGATCCATGGATATTAAAAATTTCACTTGAGTCATGGTTGTTAGGAAAAGTTTGTACTGCAGGTATTAAAGTAACCTGTTTCTCTTTTCAATTCCAGATGAGGATTATGAAGATGATGACCTAGTAAATTCTAATGAGGTTATGAAGAAACCATGTCCAGTACAGATTGTTCTTGCTCATGAAGATGATCATAACTTTGAGCTTGATGAAGAAGCTTTGGAACAGATTTTGCTACAGGAGCACATACGAGATCTTAACATAGTTGTGGTGTCCGTGGCAGGAGCTTTTCGTAAAGGAAAATCATTTCTACTGGACTTCATGCTTAGATATATGTATAACAAGGTGAATAGTGTTTTAAATTGAGCACAGTTAAGTGAAACTACAAGTCAGTTATTCTTTTTTTCATACAAAGACCAAGAGTATGCCTTTAATTTTATAAATGCAAGAGTATATTAGGTTTTCTCTCTTAAGATAGTATTGTAAGTTTGAGCTTTTGATTTTTTTAAATCTATAATTTGTTTTGGGATATAGCATATTGATGTGTATGATTGAGCGTCTGTGTTGAATGCATTATAGGTGTAAGATGTCTGCATTACCCTGAAAGTCCTTGCAGTACTGTTTATCTTCTTTTACTTTTTGTTATTTCTGTACATTTTCCCATTGATAGGTGTCTTCACAGTGAGTGGAGCAGGCCAAGAATCCTTTCTAAAAGAATTCCTAAATGTTACTTTTAGTGACTTTTTTTTTTTTTTTAAATTTTTGAGATAAAGTTCAGTTCCCTAGAGTGACTTTCATGGCCTTGTAAAGTATCTGAGCCTCATCTCTTGCTTTCATATGTCAAGTATGCTGTGGGTTTGGCTGTTCTTAGAGCATGCCATTTTATTTCTCAAATTTCGTGGTAATGTCTGCTAATTGTTTCTTAGGAAGCCCTTCCTGACCTCTGAGTTGGCTATGTCCTCTTCCCAACTCTCCTGACATGGGTCATATGTTTTAGGGATATTACTTTATTTCCTTATTGCTCCTGGCTAGTTTTATATATATATAATTTCATTTTTAAAAAAATATATTTAGTACAGGGACTCACTACACAGATTGGGCTCATTGGACTCATAGTGATCCTCCTGTTTTCAGCCTCCCAAGTGCAGGGATTGCAAGTGCGCACCACCATACTCAGTCTCAATCTTGTCTCAATGCTGGGCCATGCTGGCAGGGGGCAGTTTAATCTGCTGAGCTGTCTAGCTGGCCCTTCTGGCTAGTTTTACTATTAATGCTGGCTAGCTGTTATCTTGATTATCCTATCTCCAGTGCTTACTACTTATTATGTCTTTTGAGGGCTAGATCTTCCTCTCTCTGTACACTTTGACTAATATGGTACCAGGCAATTGTTATTTTCCCACTTATGTCCTGAAGAAAAGCCAGGAAAAATTTACTTGATTAAAAATGTGATTCAAACAGTCAGAAGGTGAGCTTGAGAGAATGGACATTTGGTGGGGATAAAGAAGAACTGCAAACTGGGAGCAGTTAAGTGGGAGTGGTTTTAGAGGGACTTTTGGCATTCACAAACCATTAAAAATAACACTGGAGCAGAAATCTGTGATTTTCTAAATACCTGTATAACTCTGAACAGTCATCTACCTCTTAATAAGAAATGAAGGAAACGTTCCCAGTTATTTTTTTGAGGAAACCTTTTAAGTAAATTCTAAATACTAAGCTCTAGAAATAGGATAATCACATTTCTTGAGGCATTTTCAAGTATGCCTGAGTAGCAAGAGTGTGGCTCATATTAATCAACAGTGTTAGGAGAGTAAAGATGTGCTGTTTTAAAGTTTCTCCATTTAGATTTATTTTTGAGTTTATGTCTGAAGTAGATAAATGTATAAATATATATTCTTTTAAATCTGTACACTTAAAAGTTGTAGAATAATTTTTGTATTTTGAGATGTTCTAATGCAGATTAACTTTATATATTATATTTCTTTATATCTCAATTGTTTACTGCAAAAGTATTTGATTCCAAGTAGGTTACAGATAGTCAACAGTAGAATATTAGAAAGGAAACTTAGATCAGTTGCCTAGAAATGACAAATAAGTTTCACCTTGGATGCTAGTTTTGATTCTAGTTATGGTCAGTCAGGGATTGTTTAGAGAGAAAGTGGCAGACCATCTTTGTCATACATCCATAATCTTGGAAATAATAGAGCTCTACCTTTCCTAAAGGAGGTACTGAAGTCTCAGAAAGGTTGTTATGGCCTGAATAAGGTCATACATCTAGTTACCAGCTTTTGAGTTTTTTGTTATGCAGTTACCATATAAAATTTCTTACATAAGACACTTGTCGTGTTAATCAAAAATTGCATGAAACAGTGTTTGATTTGGGAATAACATTGTGATTTAGTGGTGTGGTCATACTTTTCCTAGGAGATATAATTAAAGAAGAAAAATAGCATGGGATAGTTTTGAATTCATTTCATTAACTTGTATATCTGCCAAAGTGGTGTGGTAGGTGAAAGAATTAGAAGAGTAATAACTTATATTGTTTTTGTGTATCTTTTCTGTTAAATTCAACTGAGCCAATTTATGTAGGTATACAGTTCACTAAAGGAATTAAACATGCATTTTTACTTGATGGTTTAGAGGAACATTATTTTCATTTTGAGTAGTTAGTAAACGAGTAATAATGCAAAGCTGAACATGATGCTTTTTCTGTTGAGTAAAAATAAAAACTTTAGCGGCAAAATATTACTTTTTTTGGGGGGGATGCAATTTAGGCTGGCCTTGAGCTCACTTTGTAACCCAGGCTGGTCTCAAACTTGCAGTGGTCTTCCTGCCTCAGCCTTATAAGTGCTGGAATTACAGGCATGTATTACCATGCCTGTCATCGAAGTTCTAAAATCTAGGGGCATTCTGGGATTTTTACCCTAACGCTCCAAATGATAGGGGAAGTTTTTTAGGTCTCATTTGTGAAATAGTTTTTTGTGCAGATTTTTTTTTGGGGGTAACAAGAATAGAACTCAGGGCCTTGTGCTTGCCTGGCAGGTACTTGTGCCACTGAGTACCTGGCTCCAGCCTCTGATGGTTTTTGAGCTATTGCTGTGTTTAACAGATAGGTCATTTTTTACTTGACATGGGAAAAATTTTTTTTTTTTTTTAAATATTTAACATAAGGCGTAAACTAGTGGCTTATCTAGAATAGAATTTCCTCATTATGTAAAATTATTACTTATAGTAAGGCCTTACTATTAAGACCTGAGAGTGTAAGTAGACTTGCTAAATTTTATTGAATTCATGTCTCAGGAGACATTTTTAACTTAGGATATTCTGACAATATTATGAATGTCATATTTGAAATATAACACAAAATGAAAGTATTATTGATATACCCAATAATTTGAAAGCAGAAATTTGTTGTAAAAGTTAGTTCTTGAGAAGTTTTCACATTAAATAATTATAAAAATTTGAGAGCAATTAGGTCCATTATGTCTATTTTTAAACATTTTATTTCATATGAAAAATAATTTTTTTTGTAGTTTTAGAGAAATGTCTACAGGGTATTCAGGGTCTCACTACTAGATCAGACTTCTAGTGATCTGCCTGTTTATAGCCTCCCAAGAGCTAGGATTATATGCGTTTATTACCTGTAGTCTCAATTGCCAGCTCAGCCTGCCCTGGGGTTTGGGGCCAGCATGGCAGGCCAGGGATCGAACCCTCGACCCCTGTATCTGCCTAAGTAGGTGCTTTAATCTGCTGAGCTATTTGACTGACCTTAAGAAGTTTTTCTTTTATTGAGGGGGAATATGTCAGTTGGTATAATTTCAGTCTTTGGTCATGGCTCAAAGTAAACTATTTTCTTATTTCCTTCAAACCATTCCTACATCCCGATTTTCTTTTTTTTTTTAAACTTTTGTTTGTTTATTTTTGTGGTCGGCTCAGCCTGCCCTGAAGGCAGAGCTGGCACAGCTTGTGGTGCCAGGGTTCGAACCGCAGTCCCTGCAGCTGCCCAAGCTTTCCTAAGCAGGCGCTTTAGACCACTGAGCCACCCTGCCAGGCTCCTTACATTCTGATTTTCAATTTGTATGTTTGTGATACAGAATTAATGCCTTCATTGTGGGGTGTTGAAACATATGCAAGTATAATTTTCTATGCTGAAAGTTACACTAATCTTCAGTGTATGTTTGATGAAATTTTACATGGTGTATATAGACCAGTCAGATGAAATGTAGACCATCCTGCTTTGCATTCCTTCTCAGTATCTGTACCCCAAAGGAATTATTCTGAATGTCTTACCACAAATGTTTCCCTTTTTGGAATTTCCTATGAATAAGATCATACTCCAAATATTTATTTTAGTAATGTAACTGAGATATACCTGTGTTTCCAAGTGCAATAAATAATATTTTTGTTACTGTTCCACATTTTATTTACTTATTACTGTGTTGATGAATATTGACTTTGATCTTACAGTTTTTTTCTAGATTTAGTATGATTTATGTGAGTCATATTCTGTTGGTGAGGTAGGTTAATGCAGTGTGAATAGTTGTTAGATGCTGATCAGTTTTTCACATCTCACTACTAAAATTAGTTTCAGTTTCTTTGTAAAGAAATCTCTTAGCTGGGCGTGGTGGCGCACGCCTGTAATCCCAGCACTTGGGAGGCTGAGGCAGGAGGATTGGTGCGAGTTCGAGACCAGCCTGGGCTACAAAAGTGAGCTCAAGGCCAGCCTGAACTGTACAGTGAGACCCTGTCTCAAAAAGACAAAAAAAAAAAAAAAAAAAGAAATCTCTTTACAAGGTTCAAAAATGAGTAGAATTAAAGTACTATATGTAAAATTTAACACAGTGTGTACAGTATCTTTAATAAGTAATGTGATAGACTTTCAGAGATAATCATTTTTTTTTTTTTTCCGGTATTGGAGATCGAACCTAGGACCTTGTTCTTGCCAGGCAGGTTCTTAATGCCACTGAGCTGTCTTCCCAGCCCAAGATAATAATTCTTAATTCTATAAAATTGCTTTTATTTGCATCCCTTGTTTTTTTTAAGTTTATTAGGAATTTCAAACATAGGTAAAAGTGGTAGTAGTATAATGAATGTCCATGTATTTGTATTTTATTTTATTTTATCTTATTATGGCCAGCTGAGCCTGCCATGAGTATGGGGCTAGGGTAAGATGTATGCTGGGAATCTAACTGTGGTCTCTGTGGTTGCCTAAGCTTGCCTAAATGAGCCCTTTAGACTGCTGAGCCATCTCGCCGGCCCTGCCCATGTGTTTGTGAACTCTTGCCAGTCTTGTTTCATCTATTGCCAACTCATTCCATGCCTTGTGTTTTGTTTTGAAGCAAGTCCCAAACATTATGTAATTCTATTTGTAATATTTTGGTGTCTCTTAAACATAAAGATTTTTGGATATTACAATAATACTAGCATATAGAAAACAGAAGTTCCCATTATGGAATGTCATACAACTCTTTTAAGTTTTCCAGTTGCTGTAAGTTCTTGCTTTCAGTAATATGGAATCAGTTAGATAACGTCTGCATTAAGATTGGTGGTCTTTACAATGTTTTTAAAAAAGCTCTCTATCGCTGTCTTGGCAGTTTACTTGTTAAAGAGATTACTGAGTTTACAGAATCTCCCATTGTGGGTTACTTGATCTCTTTGGTGTAGTTTTTACTTGTTTCTTTGTCCTATGAATTTGTCCTATGAATCTAGGGACTTGATCAGCAAGCTGTTACACTTTTTGACAAGAGTACTTCATAGATGGTGATATATTTATCTATCACATAGATATATTTATCACATATCCTTTAGTATTTTGAATTGTAATTGAGTTTTAAATACTGATTATTAATCAGTTAATAATTCAACAGCACTGCATAATAACATTAATATTTTAACTTGGCAGTTTAGGAAATGAGGTTCAGCATAATTGGCAAGGCTAAGTTTATAGGCAACTTGGTATACAAGTCATTAGTATAAAAAAGGTTACTTTTTTCATGGCTGGACAAAATACCCAGCAGCTGCAAGTTAAATGTTTACTTAGCTCACAATTTGTAAAGATTTTAGTTCATAATCAGCTGGCTCCAAGTGAAGGCACCATGGCAGAGGAGAAACAGCAGCTATTGGCAAGGCAGGCGGAGGCAGTGGGCAGTGAGATTTCTTTTCTTTTATTACACCCAGGCTGCAAGCCTAGCCAAGCTGATCAGTGGACTACTTATCTATCACACCCTTCTTTCAGCATCACACACCCATGATTCAGCCTCCCAAAGGCCCCATCTGGAGGTGCCTGAGGCTTTGGGGGAATGTTTTAGGTGTAAACTATGTCATATCCCCATATACCGCGTTTCTAGTATGTAAAATTTATGTTCTTTGCTATGTGGCATTGTTGTTCCTCAGTGTTTTCTTTTCACTATTTACTTCAGAAGTTGAAACAGAGGGACAGGAGGCATGGGAATCTAAACATGGTACTTTTCTTCTGCCTACTAATGTCTTAAAGGGTTTTTGTGCTGTTTCATACACAAGTTATGTATATGTTCTATAACATATTTGCTAAAGGCATTTTAAAAGGCAACTTTTATACAGTGTTTATTAAAGAGCGGCTAGAACTGCTGCTGCCAGAGAAGATCTTGTCTACTATATATAATTTACCAAAAAATATATGAATTAGCTCTGTGGATTTTGAACTTGATTTCACTTTTCTCTCCAAGGCTAACAGTGTCTGAGATTTATGACTCATAGGAAATATGTGCATATATAAAGAAAAATTTAGAGTGTTGAGCACACCTGTAATTCTAGCACTCCAGAGACTGAGGCAGGAGGATCACTGTGAATTCAAGTCCAACCTGGGCTATCTAGTGAGTTTAAGGATAGTCTGAAGTGCATAATGAGACCCTGTCTCCAAGCAGACAAACAAAACCCTAAACTTAAAAGAAACTTCTCTTCTTAGGCTCATTTTACTTACTATTATGGTGTAATGTGCATGAAATAACTGCATAAACCTTAGTATAGCCAGTGAATTTTTGTATTCATACTTTTATAATCACTGCCTTTCTGATAAAGATGAAACACTTCCTCAATTTTAGAAGACTCGTTGTATTTCCCAGTTATTACTGTCTTTAGCTCTAAAAGGCTGCTATTCTGAGTTCTTTCAGATAGGTTAATTCTGCCTATTTTGAAATTTCACATAAATGTTATCATAAAGAATGTATACTTTGTTTCTCATTTCTTTTAAAGAGATTTACCCATGTTATCATGTGTATCCAAAATTTGTTACTTTGTTGCTGAATTGATTAAATATATCATGATTTATTTATCCAGTCTTTTATTGGTAGGTATGTGAGTTTTCAGGTTGTGTGTCTCAGTAATAGAGTTCCTTGTACAAGTTTTAGTGATGCAGACAGTTGTTAGATTTATACCCAGGAGTAGAAATGGTGGATTTTAGGGTAAAAATAGGTTATTAGTGATACTAAGGACTGCCATTTCTTTTTCCTGAATGATTTCAATCTTCTCAATTTTAGCCATTCTGATGGGTATACACTTTATTAATTTGAAACTATCATTTTTCTTGATATAGGCGCATTTGCTATATAAAGCATTTGCCAGAGTTAATACAGTTTAGCATGTTCTTTTAATTATTTAGTTGAAGGACCAGGCAGAGAGCTCAGCAGCATAAGCATCTGCCTGGCAAGTGCAAGGCCCTGAGTTCAATTCTAGTACCACAAAAGAAAAAAAAGTTGGATTTACTTTTGAACCTTTTATTTTTATGGTAATGTGAGAAGCAAGAAAAATTCTAATTTTTTAGAATTACAGATCACTAAGAGAAGTTAAAATTATAAGCTAATCCCCCTCCCTCCCATATAAACCTAATGAGGTCACTGTGGAGGCCAAGTGAACTGTGGATTGCTTTCTTTCCTTTTAGTATCCTGAGGCCAATCTCTTAGCTTTTTCTCTTGAGATTTTTATTTTGAAATTGAAACTAGTTTTCCTTTTTTTCCACATGCTTCCATGTGTCACATTTAAGTTGGTATGATTGATTTTAGGTAGAAAAACTTTAGCAAGTATTGTTAAATCTAAAGGAGTTAGAAATGGATGAGAGAGAACAGGCTACAAAATAATTATTCTAAGTTCTTATTGCAGTGTTTTAAGGTGGGGTTTTTTGGGTGCAATTCTTGAGTCTATTGCTTAAATATGTTGTTGTTTGTAGCTTCCCTTGCCCTGGGATTACAGGCATGCACACCATACCCGGCTAATGTGAGACTGATTATTTAGTATTGAGTACAGGGTCTACAGGGTGATTCTCTTGTTTTCAGCCTCCAAAGTCCTGATTACAGGTGCACGCCACCACTCCCAGTCTCAATTGCCATCTTAGCACACCCTGGAGGTGCATGGCACACACCAGTGATCCTCCGCTGGTGTGCTCTGCCTAAGCAGGTGCTTTAGTCTGCCGAGCTGTCTAGCCAGCCCATAATGTGAGGTTTTAATGTTAATCTGTTGGTCCCAGAAAGTTCCATGTTTTTTTCTTTCATTGTCTAGGTTTTCTGAAGCTTTTTTAAAAAAAATGTATTTGGTATAGGATCTCACTACGCAGCTCGGACTCGTACTGACCTTCCTGTTTTGAGCCTCCCCGTCCCTGGAATTACAGGTATATGGCACCATACCCAATTTCAGTGGCCAGCTCAGTGTACCCAGGGTCAGGGCTGGTGCAGCATGTGGTGCCAGGGATTGAACCCTGTTCCCTGTGTTTGTCTAAGCAGGTGCTTAGTCTGCTGAGTTATCTTGCTGGTGTACGATTCTTAAATAGAATCGGTGTATTGTGGTTTCTTCAGTTGTCATTTGCTGTCATATTGGAGCCATTTCAATGTGGTAGTAAAATGTGTAGGGAGTGGGTGATATAATATCATAGTTCACTTTTTTTAGTTAGAGTCCATTGTCTGACCTTTTTAATATGCATGCTAGACTAGAAGGCTAACGGGAACTGGAATTGGTTGATTGCTCCTCCCCAGGGCCAACTAGTCTCTGTAAGGGAGTTTCTTCAAAGAGGACAGGGCTTATATATTGCTCTGGCTGTTTATAATTCAGAGTGAGTGCTTGACTGGACGAATTAAAAAATAGTTACTTTTCCTTTCATTCTTTCAAAGTCATCAGGAAAATTCTCACCATGAGAAACTTTGGAGCTTTTTGAGGTGAAATCTAGGCAAGTGTGGCGTTCTGCCAAGACTGATGTTCTAGCAGTTCTTAATTCTCAAAACAGTCTTTCTTAGCTTCCAGCATTTGGTTTAAATTGCCATTTAAATATTGCCACCAGTTATTCCAGCACCTTTGTTTCTAGTAAGTGAACCTCACTTTGTGGTTCTTTGTTTCTCCAGACTTTGGCGTCCTTAATTTGTCCCGTGACCTCAATTGTTTTATCTTAGTTGGAAAAGTCATTGAGTTTTCAAGCTTTTTTCCCTTATAAGGACAGGTTTGTTAGCGTCTTGTGAGCTGAATGAAACTTGAAAGCCCGGTGAAAAACTAAAGTCGGATCTCTTATGTCAGGCATCAGTTTAATAACTGGAGGTGTTTATTTTGGTTAAGGTCCTCTCTCCCCTGTTAAAGGTAAAAAATAAAACTTTTTCAAGAAAGTATTCCTGAATTCTTCTTCTGCACGTAACTAAGTTTTTAATAGTTGTCTTTTGTGGTAAGTTTGTGACGTAGGTCAATAGTGTTGAGCTTCAAGAATGGAGGAGTTAGGGGTGGGACAGAGTTCGATGTGGGTGAGATATTAGACAGTTTTTAACTTTAAGAGTGAAATGTTTCATAATTTGTTCTAGGGCTTAAAGTGTTATGTCATTGCCAGCTGAAAATAATATAGATTATCCATTTCATTTGTGGTTTTGTGGGAAGTACCTTATAAATGAGGAGGATCTTTTTCTTTATTACTCCTAGAGCTTCAATTTCAGCTTTTTGTTATCTGTTTTATTCTTAGCCACGATGAGCTTTTATGGCTTCTGGATGGACCTTGATTCTCCCTGTCTGTGTGTTGTGGCTGGAAGTTGGTGTGCTCTTGCACTTGTAGTGAGCTACCAAACTCTGAAGTTTACCTAGCAGTTTCACTTTGTGATAGGGAATATTACCTATCCTTTAGTGTAACATAAATTTGTTCTTTACTATTTATAGAGTTGGTGGGGTTTCTTTATTGCTGATACTTATATTATGCAGGTTAGTCTGTCTATCTAGATAGCTATCTAGTATTTTAGGGAAGGGTCTACAGGGTGTTCTGGTTCTCACTACTAGATTGGACTCGTGAACTGCCTGTTTATACAGCCTCCCAAGAGCTGGAATTACAGGCAGGTGTCACCATGTCCAGTCTCAATTGCAGGTTTACCATGCCCTGGGGGTGGAGCCAGCATGGTAGGCTTTGGGATTGAACCCCTGGCCCCTGCATCTGCTTGCAGGTGCTTTAATCTGCTGAGCTATTTGGCTGGCCCAGTTAGTCTTTTATGTAGAGGCTATATTTGCTGTTTTGGAGGGAATAGAGGGGATGGGTACCAGGAATTGAATTGAGGACCTTGTGCTTGTCAGTTTTGGCTATACTTTAAATTCAGGTGACTTCAGATTGCCCTTTGCAATTGAGATCTCATTCATTCTTTTCTTTTTGAGATAGGGTTTTGCTGTGCAGTTCAGGCTGGCCTTTAACTCATTTTGTAGCCCAGGTTGTCCACAAACTTGGACTGATCCTGCCCTAGCTTTCCTGGTGTTGTGATTACAGGCATGCATCACCATGCCCAGCTGAGATCTATTTTATATGATCTTCCATTTCTCTGCTCTTTCACTAGAGAATTAAGTTAACTTTTGGAAATAGGAATTTTCAGGCTTGTCTGTTCCTACAGTAGTAAACCATAGGGAGAAACAGTTTTCTGGTTTCTTAGATTTGCTTTTAATATATATTAGACATTAAATAGGTTTAGTGAGACTGCTTCTAGAATCCATTAAAATACTCCTGAGGACAGGAATGTTAAGTTTTGAGAATGTATTTATGTTCTCTGATTTCCCTTTTCTTTCATCTTTTTATTAATTTTTCAGTTCAGCATTTTAAAAAATTTGCATTACACACAGAGGGGTGATATATGTATATTTATTAGGTTTTTATTTTTTATTTTTTTATTTTTTATTTTTTATTTTTTTGGTCTTTTTGAGACAGGGTCTCACTATGCAGTTGAGGCTGGTCCTGAGCTCACTTATGTAGCCCAGGCTGGTCTCGAACTCACACCAATCCTCCTGCCTCAGCCTCCCGAGTGCTGGGATTACAGGTGTGCGCCACCACGCCCAGCAATTAGGTTTTTATAGGACATTAGTTTTTTGAAAAGTTCTTTTGAAGATCAAGTTGACAAGGTTGTTGGCCTAGGATTTTAGTCATCTATACATTTAAAAATTATTTTAATTTTCTGTTTATGTAATTATGTTCTTTCCAGGAACATTTAAAAAGATTAGATTCCACATCTATTAGCCATTTTCAAAATGCAGCACATGAGGTTTATACATAAAATTTTTATTCAGTTAATATGAGTGCCTGCTTGTAAACTAAGTACTGTATTCTACATTCTGAGAGTATTCATGTGAATAAAGCAAAACCTCTACTTTCATGGAACTTACCCACTATTTTTACAGAGATGAAGAAGCAAGAAATAAAATGTCAAATAAAAGTAAAATTCTCTTAAATGGATAATTCTTTTAACCTTCTTTTAAAGGGTGGACCTTTTAAAAATAATTCATGCCAGAAACTCAAGGACTCTTCAAGCCCTGATACTGTAGGCCATGTAGACACGGGTCCTGGTGGTATATGGTATAATCCCGGCACTGGGGAGGCTGTGACAGGTGCATCGTTACAAGTCTCAGCTGCGTAGTGAGAACCTGTACCAAATCAATAAGTAAATAAAAGATTTTTGGGGCTGGCCAAGTAGCTCAGCAGATTAAAGCAAGCGCTTACAAGCAAGCACAGGGAACAGGGATTCAATCCCCATGGCATGCGGAGAAGGCAGTTGAGACTGGGCATGGTGGCACCCGCCTGTAATCCTGCCTCTTAGGAGGCTGTAAACAAGCAGATCACTAGGAGTTTGGTCTAATAGTGAGACCCTGAACACCCTCTAGCCCTTCCCTAAAATACCCCCCCCCAAAAAAAAAAATCATGACAGATATGATGGCACACACTTATAATCTTGTTTGTCCCAAATTTAGAGGTTTATAGTTTGTTTCATATTAGATATTCAAGCTTATTAAGCATTTCCAGAACAAAGACATTTTTCTCTTGGGGTATATTTGGAAAAGAATATGTTGATTTTCAGATACACTAAAATGTAGAGGGTGTTTCAGAATTGATTTTCTAGACAGTTATGGTATACTAACTTCTGTATCATTTCATTTGTTTCGTTTATTTTTGCAGTGCTAGGGGTTGAATCCAAGGGTATGTGCAGGTTAAGTAAGTGTTCTCCCACTGGTATGTACTCTTAACTGTGTATACTTTAATTGTATAATAAGGTAGCTCCCTGTGTCTCAAGTATTTTGTTATGGAAAATTTTAAACATAACCCTAAATAAAGAGTATTATCAACCCCAGTATACTTATTAACACTCTGCTGGGCTGGCTTGTTTTATCTTTCTTCCTTCTGTGTGTGTGAAACTTTATTTTTTGAAGACAAGGTTTGCCATGTAGTTCACACTGGCCTTGAGTTCACTCTGTAGCCCAGGCTTGCCTCCAGCTCACAGCGGTCCTGTTCTCTCTTGTCTCTCAGTTGCTGGAATTACAGGTGTGCATTAACAGGCCTGGCAGTGTGCAGAATATTTTAAAGCCAATACCAAGCATATCTTTTTAGTACAAATATAACAAACAAGGACTATTATTTTTTCCTTAAAATAGCACAGTATCATTCACATTTATTCCAATTTAATACAATCTGTTATGACTATACAGTTTGCATTCAGATTTTCTGTTTATTTCAGAAAAGGGGTTTTCAGTTGGCTAGTTTGAGTCAGGTTCCAAACAAGTCTCTTTTTTTTTTTGAGACAGAATCTCAGTATGCAGTTCATGCTGGCCTTGAGCTCACTTTGTAGCCTAGACCGGTCTCTAACTCAACAGTCTTCCCATCTCAGCGTCCCTGATCCTCTGTCCTTCTGCTTCAGCCTCCTGAGTACTGAGATTACAGCAGTGCACCTTCATGCCCGACTTTCCAAACAAGTCTTGATTTTTCAAGTTTATTATTTTTTCAAGACAGGTAAGGCTTTACTAAAAGTTATTTTAGAGAGTGCTGTTGTTTGAAAGTTATCTAGGAGCTGAAGAAATAGCTCAGTGGCATAAACACCTGTCTGGCAAGCTAAAGGTCCTGAGTTCAAACCCTGGTGCCACATGTTGTGCCATCCTTGCATCCCAGGTACACCATGCCACCTACTGAAACTGGATGTTGTGTCAGCACTGGGTAGGCAGGAGGATCAATAGGCATCCAAACAGTTGCAAGCCCCTGTATCAAATAAATTAAGCAAGAAAGTCATTCTGCCTGGAACTTAATTTAGTTTTCTATACAAGAAGCTATTAAAAGAAATTTTTTTATGGTTTAAAAACCATTATAGGAAATCTTCTAGAATCCAGGGTGGGTATAATTGCATTTGTCTAAACATCTAGAGAATGGACTTTTGAACTGATTTTGGTTAGGTTTACAGGAGATCATGTCGCTGTAGAATCCCATGCAGCAGTTGGCCTGTGTCTGGAACCACTTGTGTACACTAGATCCTGTATCCATTCTGTTTGGAAATAGCTTCCTCACAGTAAGATAAGGAAGAAGCAGTACATTTTTGTGAAGATTTTAATGTTTGAGTTTTATTTTACTTTTGTTCTTGACTTTAACAGGATTCTCAAAGTTGGATTGGTGAAAACAATGAACCATTAACTGGCTTTACATGGAGAGGTGGCTGTGAAAGAGAAACAACGGGCATACAAGTTTGGAATGAAGTGTTTGTGATTGAGAGACCTAATGGGACAAAAGTAAAATTCTAGTTACACTTTTCTATTTTTAAAACTGTTTCTCAATATTAAAAATCAGAACATCTGATAACATGTAGATTATTATCATATGTAGGTTGTATTTTCTTGATTTAATTTCTGCTTTTGATATTTATTATTCAGTATCTGATTTTCATAGTCATTTTTGGTGATTTTTACTAAGTATTTTGAACTTTGGAATTTCCAGGTGGCTGTGCTGCTAATGGATACCCAGGGTGCCTTTGATAGCCAGTCAACTATCAAGGACTGTGCAACAGTATTTGCTCTGAGCACTATGACTAGTTCTGTCCAGGTGAGGCAAGAGATAAGTGGTGTGAACATCTCACATAACCTGCGTATGTTGGGCCCTTTCTCAGAACCTCCTTTGATTGAAGAAAAATTTTTAAAAAAAGTAAAATTGAAGACAGCTATCTGTTTGTTACTGGTTATTTATGTTTCCATGCTTGCTGTTTTAGCTCCTAATCTGAAATTCCATGCAGCATTTTTATTAGTTACAAAGGAAGTGGTAAACTAATAGCTAATTCTTAAATTGTAACATCTATTTTTTTTTTTTTTTAAGAAAAAGGTATGATGTTATTATGTGCTTTTTGTAGTTGAACTCAACCAGGTAGCTGCCAGATAATGTTTTGGTTCTTGGCAAACCAAATCTGCTTTCTGGCTTTCTCACTATATCTGGAACAACTCATAAACTAAAGAAGATAGAAGTTTAAGGATTAATATTTAATTTAGAAAACTTAGTTGATACCTAAACAAAGTATTTGATGAAAAACCCCTGGTTTTTCACTTTGCGTTAGGTGTTCTGTCAAGTTTTAGTTTCTTCAAACGAGGCTATATCTTTTCTGTACATTTTAGTCTAATTGTATTGAATTAAACCTACACATATTATTTTGTATTTTTTCTTTTCTGAGATTACGATTGGTGTATCTCTGGCTGAAAAATTAATTATTGAAGTCTGTTGGCATTTTCCCAAGACAAGAAATTTTACTTCTCAACAGCAGTTCTTTTAATTTTTCCTTAGTACTAAGGTTTGAAGCTAGGATTTTCACAGTTACATTACCATCCCCTCTTTAATTCTTAATTTTTGAGGCAAGGTCTGAGTTGCCAAGGCTTGGTTTAAATTTGTAATCCTTCTGCCTTAGTCTCTCAGAATGTTGGGATTATAGGCACGTGTCATCATGCCTGGCTTAGTGGTATTACTTAGGTAATACTGTCAGAATGTCTCACAACTTTTGTAATGCTTTCCAGTAATGTCTGAAACATATAATTAGTCTATAAGTTCCCATTTCTGTCCTTCAACAATTGGAAGTACCTAGGTACCAGGGTGAATCATTAATATAAATTAGTCAGGGTGGATATTAATATAAGTTAAAGAAGGGGTCCTTTTCAGAATGACTTATGTTTATCACAGAGCTGAGTGTATCTGTCAATACTTAGTGATACTGTCAGGGACCCTCAGTGCCTACTTTGCATTTTGTACCTTTTTTTTCTTTGATCACACAAAATGGTATTCATAATCCCTTCGAGGCAGGCAGAAGCCACGTCTCTATAGATACATTATCACCTTTTAACCCTTCATGTAAGCTGGCTTTTTAGAACTCACCTTAAATTGTAAGAGCGGAGTTCTCTGTTCTAACACTTGTCATTTGGGATTCTCTTGTTTATTGAACTTTTGGATACTGCTTTGAGCAGTAACTTTAGGCCCCTCAGCCATGTTCTTATTTGTAAAATATTTATCCATCTTGCTTGTCTTACATGTGGTGGTTGTGTGTGGCTCTAGATGAGATATAAATGAGATAATACATACGAAAGTGTGTGGACACTATGTAGCCAAGAAGATAAAGATATTTGTTACTGCTTTTTGCCCCCAGGTCTTTGAGGGTAGTTTTCTTAAATAGGATCTGGCTGGTAGATCATTGACAAATGAGCATCTGTTAAGTATAGGCAGTATGCTAAGTCCTGATGATCTAAAATACACAAGTCTTCTTTCTTTGTTATTTGCAACCTGGCCCTGACAGTAAAAGGATCTGGACCTACTTTCTAAAAGCTTAAGTCTCCATGAATAAAAATAGGTTGGTCATGGTGTGAGATTTTAATTAATTATGAAGTTTAACCATCTCAGTCATTGATTACTTTTTAGGTACCCTGTTTGGAATTGATCCTTGGCTGAGAGTACCATTTTAGGTTTTCTGGTGTATACTGGGTGCTTATATTCTGATACCTGAATTCATCTAGATTGTCACTTGTTTGCTGTTAGAACAAATTGTTTTGTTTGTAGTAACCTTGTTAGAATGAAAAACTTTAAGCACAGGTTATACTAAAAGCTGTCCACTATTCTCCTATAGTAGTCCCCCCCTTTTTAAAAAAGTAAAGGTCTATGTATTAAGGAATGGACCTAAAGTATCTTTTTTTCCCAATTTCTTTTCCTTGAGGGTACTCTAGAAAGTCCATTAACAGCTCTGTTTAAGTGCCGTAGACGCTAAATAAATAAATAAATAAATTCATTCATTCATTCATTCATTCTAGAAAGGGCAAGAGTGCCACCTACTGTTTTTTAAATTCATTTCCATAGGCCGGTGAAATGTACATACATGCTTAGGCTGATTTAAGTAAAAAAGAGAGCTGAGTAACCATATATTTTGTATGGAGCAGGGATTTATTTTGGTTCATATTGCTGGGAATTGAGCCCAGGGCCTCATGTGTATTTGGAACCACTTCACCACAGAGGCAGCAATACTCACGGTCCTACAAACTTATTTTTATAGAAATTTTGTGTCTTAAATTCACCAGTGTAGAACAGTGACTATGGAAACAACCTTTACTTTTTGTATTTTTCAGTGATCATTATATGGCACTAAGGAGTTTTTTTTAAGACAGGGTTTTCCTGTGTAGCTCAGGCTGGCCTTGAAACTCAGTGATCTTTCTGTATATCATCACACCTGTTGAACAGGAGGAAAAGAAGCTATATAGTGTACTTTTTATCTCTTAGGCCACCAGTATTTATGCCTGTATTTATGGCTTTTACATATTTTATCACCACTGCTTCCATCTTAAACGTTTTATCTTGAATGTTAGGAAAAAAGAGAAATCTTTTCTGGTTAACATAGTGCCTAAGCGATACATTTGTGCTGAGTTATCAAATAACCTTCATTTTCATAATGAGAGTTGCATGTAAGTTGGGTATTCTGAATAAACACTAATAAAAACAAAACATTTTATTTTAACAGGTTTATAATTTGTCTCAGAATATTCAAGAAGATGATCTTCAACACTTACAAGTATGAATGTCTTGTTATATACCAAAGCATTAAAATTTATTCCTTAGTATTAATTTATACTTGGAAACCTATAACATTTTAGCAAAGTTGAATGTTACATGGTTTTAAACTGATACATGATTTCTTTACTAGAAATTTCACTATATACTTGATGTGTTAGAAAATTAAATGCAAAAGTAAAAGAAAATTAAATATTTGGCTTTCCGATATCAAGGGCTCTGACATCTAGTGCTCTGATACAGAACAGTTTTATTGCCTTATATTTTGCATGAGGGCTTATTTTAAATAAT
Source organism: Myocastor coypus (assembly GCA_004027025.1). Taxonomy (NCBI): domain Eukaryota; kingdom Metazoa; phylum Chordata; class Mammalia; order Rodentia; family Myocastoridae; genus Myocastor; species Myocastor coypus. The sequence continues at coordinate 32,123 of PVJA010016536.1, forward strand.
ATTATTTCATAGTTATTTACAGAATATGGAAGACTTGCCATGGAAGAAATCTATCAGAAACCATTTCAGGTAAGTAAATTACCATTTAAAAACTTTTTTGTATGAGAAACTGTCAAGCTACCTTAGCTTATAAATTACTTTAAGATAGTCATTCATTTTTAAAATATAATATACTATAAAAATGTTTTAGGCTTATTTTTTGTGGTGTATTAAAGTTGAGGGCCAGGTAGATAGGTCAGTAGAAAAATGCTTGCCTGGCAAGCACAGGGTCCTTCGTGAGTGTGGTACTGCAAAAAAAAAAGTTGAACTTAGGCTTTTTGTCTGTCTGTCTGTCTGTCTGTCTGTCTGTCTGTCTGTCTGTGTTTGAAGTAAATAATTTTAACATTCTTTATGTAGAGTTGGTACATGTACATAACACCATTAAGTTCATTTTTTTTTTTTTTTTCTTTAAAATCTCCCTTACCCCCACCTCTCTATTGTCTTGTTTTAAAAGATCTATTTTGGTTTCACATGGAACAGTTTCAGGTAATTTAGTTTCTGAAACAAATATAATTTGCAGGCTGCTCTTGGTATTACTGGTTTATTTGTAGTTAGAATGAGGGAGAATGACACCACCGTGTTTGCTTGTGAATATGTAAAATTTTTCCTATATAAGATTGATAGTGATTATTAGTGTTAAATTTATATGGGTTTTGCCTCTACCTTGTGTGACTGGTAGCTTGTGTGTTTGAAGTGATCATTTTTGTAAAATTGGGCAGGTCATGGCTTTATTTTATATATATGAGTGAAATTCGCTGTATTTGGATTATGTCTTTTTTTTTCCCTGAAGTACTGGAGATTGAACTTGAGACACTTTGTACTTGGCCAGGGAGGCGCTTATGACACTGAACTATATCCCTGGCCCCTGAGATATTTTAAATTGTCACAGTTGTGAGAAAGTTAATGCTACTGGCACATAATGACCAGAGGCTAGCATTTCTATCAGGACAGCCATGCATAATTTTAATATTCCTTATGTGCCCCCCCCCCCCGACTGTGGTGGGAAGCACCTGTAATCTGAGCTATAATTATATCCATAATTCATTGATCTTTTAGTTATACAAACTCGATTTAAAATTATGACCTAAATGCCCTGATACTTTGTGTTCATTTTAAAAGTTTATATTATTGAGTGGATGATTATTTATATGCACTGAAGTTCTCAAATGAAACTCATTACTTAGTAGAGGGACCAGGAATCATACTGCCTTAGGTAGGCCCTGATATAACCATGTGTGCAGAAGAGAAAGAAAGGTTTCAGTAATAGTAACAGTTGTGATTTTTCTTAAGATTTTTTCCTAAGAAGTAGTTTATTTTTCTCCACAGACATTAATGTTTTTGATTAGAGATTGGAGTTACCCTTATGAACATTCATATGGTTTAGAAGGTGGAAAACAATTTCTTGAAAAGAGGTTGCAGGTAAGCCCCCATTTCCTTTATGTGACAGGAGCACATATCAGCCTGACCAAAAGGGAAGTGTGCCTGACCTTTGCTTAAACTGCTGACCACTAGGTGTCATCGATACAAAATAAGTTATCCTGTGTTAGCTCAAGTGACTTGATACATAATTGGTTAAAAAATAATTTGGTCATAGTCCTGGGAAAAACAAAACAACCAACCACAAAAAAAAGAAAACATTGCCCTCGAATCAAAATTAGAAAAACATGTTTTTCCTCAAGAATACTTTCCTTAGTAAATAGATGTTGAAAGAATCAATGCTTTTTGATTTACTTCAGTTGCTCATATGTCTCTTTCTGAGCCAGCTGAATTTTTCAGCATTATATACATTGAACATCAACGATGTGACACTCTTGCTGAAAGGAATGCTGTCTTTGATTGAGAGATAGCTATTGAGCCAGAAGAGGGCATCTTAAATAGCTATTTCAGCATTCTTTTTCTAAAAATACAGAAACAGTGAAATGAGGGTCCAGAAAAGTGATTCGCCTGTAGTTGCTTAACTAATTATTTGATAAGTAGTGCTGGAATCCAAATAGCCTCGCTCCTATACTGTGTGTTATACTGAGATAGTCCTGGAGATAAACCTCCCCAGCAAGGTCATGATCCTTTGTCCCTAAATGTATCCTGTGGAAATACTTGGGAAATTTGTAGGCCAGATACTTGTAGGTTGACATCTATTCACCTATACAAATGATACACAGAAATCACTTTATGTAAGATTTTCTTTTTCCTGTGTGATGAAGTATTTGGTTTCTTAATCATGTTCAGAGATTTGAGGTACAATGTGATTTGTTTTTTTAATTTTAAAAAGGGATTAAGACCAACTTCTTATTCATGTTGTTTGAAATGCATTTCAGAACCTTGAGATAACTTCAGTTACCAGTATTTTCTGCTTGTTGAGAGGAAGTTAACACAAAGTACATCAGGCATACTAGCTAAGCACTAAAGACAATGTTTTAAAAGTTTGTTCTTACAATATTTGTATTCAGAAGTTGCTTGTGTAAGATAAACATAACCTTGTAACATATACCCAGAAGCACCAGCCTCTATCCTAGTTACCCCAACTAGATTTCAAATAAGTTTGTTAAAGTACTTTGTATGAATAAATCACTTAGAGAAATTATTTTTTGTATGTTGAGCTTTTTTATCCAGTATTTTGTTTGAGATGAGACCATGTTGTTGTCTGTAGTTTAGTTCATTTATTCTCATGGCCATGCAGTATTCTACTAAATGGAGAACTTCTTCCATTCTCCTGTTGATAGAGATTTAGATAATTTTGAAGGTGTTTTAACCCTTCTTTTGTTACAGTGGCTTTTGAGAAGAATCTTTGGAAGAATACATGAATTATATTTAGATGTTTGTCATTATAAAATATATTTCTAAATATAAGATTTTCTTTTAGGAAGTACATAGTTCTTTCTCTTATCAACATTCTGTGCTAGCATACAGGTTAGAGAGAGCTCTGAAGTAATAACAAACTTCTAAGGTTCTTTGAACTGCCTGAGAACCTTTTAATTTTAGTTCTTATTTTTCTTAGGGGCTAATTAACTTTTTTATTTATAGGAAAAATAGTGTTTTAATTGGACAACATAATTAAGGGCATATTATTTTATAAGTCATAGCCATATCTTATTGTTTATAGGAGTGAGTTGATTAATTATGTTTCTTGGCATCTAAGGTAGCTTATTAAGGGGAAAAAGAAAATCAGTTTTGGTCTTAGGAAATGTGGAGTCTTAGCAAAGTGGCCACAAATGGGCCTTTCATAGTTTTTCATGTTGTTAAGTACTCTGGAGTGCCATGTGAGTTGCGTATACATGCATGTGACTGTGTGTTTTGTATTTTAAACAATTTTCTGTCTCCTTTTTATGCTATTACCCTGTTTCTTTCTACACCTAGGTAAAACAAAATCAACATGAAGAGCTACAGAATGTAAGGAAGCATATTCATAATTGTTTCTCAAATCTGGGTTGTTTCCTTTTGCCACATCCTGGTCTTAAAGTTGCAACTAATCCTAGCTTTGATGGAAGATTGAAAGGTGGGAATTCTCATTCTTGCTAAAATCAGAACTTACATTTTAGATACTGAAAGCTTTTTTAAAATACACAATTCCCTAAGTGTCCTGTTTTACACTAGAGAATATCTTGATGCATCGATGATGATTATAATAATAGTATCGTCTCTAGCTTTCTATTTGTTTATAACTGTCCAGCATACTGATTAACTTACTTTATCAGAACTGATAGCTTAAATTTTGAAGGCTGAGATTATGTAATATTTCATATGATCATAGCCTGCTAAAATATTTACCATTTTATTATATTGATATAATCAGATTTAAATCTCTTTTCAGAGCTGAAGCATAATTTTATGTTTATTTTAGGATTATTTTGAGTGTAGTGACAAAAGGCTTGAGGATTGACAAAACTTTTATAGTGTGGCTAGAAAAATAACCTAGTATTAAATTTTAATCTCTTGAATTGTTGACCTGTTTTGAATAGGTTATTTTCATTGATACTTAATGTGGAAATTGGTAGTCCATAACTTGAGCTGGAAGAATTATGGGGGAATGGAGGAGGCAACATAGTAGAGTAATGGAAACTATGTATTTTTCCCAGGAGATAAGACATATTTGAATTTTGTTAAGTGATTCTACTTAAGCAATACTATGTGTTCATTTTATAGAACAATTTTATGAATCCTTATCAATAGATACTTGATTCGAAAGTTTTTCTTTTTTTCTAATAATGGCCAATTTCATGCCTGCCAGATATTGATGAAGAATTTAAACGAGAACTTCGAAATTTAGTTCCATTGCTGCTTGCCCCTGAAAATTTGGTAGAAAAAGAGATAAGTGGATCTAAAGTCACTTGTAGAGATCTTGTAGAATATTTTAAGGTAGGTGGGCTCTTAACATGGCTTTGTCTCTTGAAGTATAATCAGTTTAAAGTTAATTTGTATGGGGCTGGTGAGATAGTTCAGGGGTCTAAAGCACCTGCTTAGGCAAGTTGGCTGAGCCAACCACACACACAAACACACACACATGCAAAATTTATACCTAAAGTTAATTTGTATGTATAAGAAATTTCCTAATTTATTTTAAGATAAAATTTTTTTCTGTCTCTAATTGAGTGTATCAACATTTAAGGAAGTAAAAGAGAACTTGTAACTGATAGTGATTATTTATTCACCAAATTATTATCCTACTTCTCTATCTCCCTTATGGCGAGAAGAGCCACTCATTTTATTGCAATACCTCTGTCATTTATTAGTGATAATGGGGATCGAAAGCATAATTTTGCATTCTGAGTTCTCACAAAAGCATTTCTTCTGAGTTCTGAAAACTTCATTAGAAGAGTAGCTGAAAATATATATAGGCTTTTGAAATCAATTAAATTATTCCACTTTTTTTTTCCTGTTCTTCTTTAGCCTTCCTTTATAGCTTGCCTGTCAGAACAGGAAAACTATAGAGAATTTCGAGTGGGAGGGAAAATAACTTTGACTAAGAGTGTACTTATTGGATACTTGATAACTTGCATATTATACGTGATTAAGAGTGAATTTTGAGTAAATAGAAAGTTAAGATGAAAGTCTCCTGAACTTTGAAAAACTCGTCCTTTTTTTACCCTTAAATTACAAATTAAGTAATTTTTCTTGAGCTGAAATGTAATTTCAGCTAGTCAAGTTAAAATACTGGGCTTAAAATGTTTCCTAACTTAACTGAGACACTGACAACGGAGAATTGTAAATTTTCACAAAGTGGATGGCATTTTATAAAGAAAAATCTTTAAACATATGAAACATACTGTGCACAAGTTAGAATAGTATTTAGAACTTTCTCTGGGATATTATTTAGCAGTATATAATAATATGAGAACAGGATTAACTTTGTTATCATGTGAGTATGATTTTTAAACCTTAGAATTTTCTTTTAATGGTATGAATTAATAATGATTTTTCTTTGGAATCTTCTGTCTTTTAGGCTTACATTAAAATTTATCAAGGAGAAGAACTTCCACATCCAAAGTCCATGCTTCAGGTGTGTGTGAGGGTCTTATCTGTCTGTTTGGGGGTGGGATTGAGGAGAGAGAGGTGTTTGTATAGTTCTTTATGAGGGAGAGTAAAGATCTTCAGAGAGAAATGGTGGAGATAGATGTGGGAGAAGTGTATTCTTTTTGTACGCACATAAATTTTATATATCTGGCAGTATATATCATGGATATATATTATAAATGCAGATTATAGGCTTTGAATATGTACATATAGATCACTAGAAGTAAGAGTCCTTGATACTTTTATCTTTATTTTCTTTTATGGCTGGCTCAGCCTGCCTTGGGTGTGGGGCTAGTGCAGCATGTGGTGCTGGGGATCGAACTGTGGTCCATGCAGTTGCCTAAGTTTGCCTAAGCAGGTGCTTTCGACCACTGAACCATCTCACTGGCCTGATACTTTTATCTTTAGATGTTCAAAGTATAAGGAATTTTCTGTTACATAAGATAGTCTACTATCAGCCTGGATGAACTAAGCTTCTGTATTAATGAGGCTTTGGCAAAGTGTTTAAAGTTTATTTTCATGTTAATGACTGAGAGGTGCTTCTAGTGAATAAAGACATTTTCAGTAGTGTTCTTTTGGAATAATGATATTTTAATCCAGTTAAATTTTTGTAAGGTTTTACTTTGATCAAATTTTCAGAGTTTTTTTGGAGGGGGGATTTTTTTTCCTTGGGACAGGGTCTGTGTGTATTTTAGGTTGATCTTAAACTCACACTAGGTAGCCCAGGCTGGATTTAAACTAAAGCTGATACTCCAGCCTCAGACTCCTGAATGTTAGGATTATAGGCATATGCTACCACACCCAACAAATTTCTCAGTTTTATCATGTATCAGACAGCATTTTCTAATAAAACTGATATAATATGCAGTGTTATAGGCTTGAAGATGTCTGTTGTATGAATCTGATTATGAGAGAGAGAATTGCATATGGGAAATTCATGGTCCTTCACATCTAGAGACTCAGTGCGTGTGTTTGTGTGTGTGTATGTGTGTATGTGTGTGTGTGTGTGTGTGTGTGTGTGTGTATAAAATGTTGTCTGAACATAGGAGGTATTTTACAAACCTATTTTATTAAAACTTAAAAAAAAAAACCAAAAAAGCAAGGTCTCAGTGTAGTTCACATTGGCCCTGACTGAACTCACTATGTAGCCCAGTTTGGCCTTAAACTTGTGGTGGTCTTTCTGCCTCAACCTCCTGGGTGATAGGATTACAGTGAGTACCACTACACCTGCTCTATAAGCCTGTCTTAAATATGAACCTGAACAAAACAAAACTAAGGCACTTCCATTATAAGCTTATGTCATATCCTATTAATATATACTCTTGCAAAGGAAAGGGAAACTAAAAATTGATATTTTCTGTAGTTCATTTTTGGACTTATTTATTGTAGCATAATTTATTGTGTTAAAATTTAGAGTCATTAGGTACTTTTTATATAATAATTGTATATTTCTTTTAGGCAACAGCTGAAGCTAATAATCTTGCTGCAGTAGCTGGAGCACGAGATGTGTACTGTAAAAGTATGGAACAGGTTTGTAACTAAATTTAAGTTTAATGCTAGTATGGGTTAGATAATACACAGTAATATTTTGGTTAATGAATGTTCTGATTACGAACAATTCAGCTTGCAAACATCATTTGACAAAATTTTGCCTCCATTTGTAAACTCTGCATAGGGAGACAAAGACCATTTTCCTTACATGAACACAAAGGCAGCCTTCTTTTCCAAAATCATAAAAAGTAATTAAGTTCATAAATGGAGGTACCACTATAATTGTATTTAAAATTGTCATGTGATATTGTCCTGTAATTACGAGAAAAAAGTATAACAATCACATAGCTAGAGTGCACAATTCAGGTGGTAAGTTGTATAAACTGGTGAAGTATTTTCTGGCTCATGATTCTGAATGCTATTACTATTAGTATTTTCTGATGGAATAACAAAGAGCAGTTTTTGCAGTAAGCTTGCTCAACCATGAAAGTATCATATTAGTGTGTAATTATTTTATCTGCTGTCTTATCTGCAGTCTTTTGTACTATTAAGTGTATTGTGGGTCCAGTGGAGTTAAGTACAATGAATAGAATTCAGTTTTAGTGGTATTAATCATGCTTAGAAAACGATTTGCTCAAATGATGTAAAACATGTAAGAAATAATAAGTTATGATTACTTCTGAGGCATGGTAAGCAAGTTTGAAGCTGATTTGTAAAAATTGTGAGCAGGAAGTCTTTGTAGGTGTTAATATTTCCAGTATAGAATCTCTCCAACTATAATTATTTTTGTACAGATATGTGGTGGGGACAAGCCTTACATTGCACCTTCAGACCTGGAGCGAAAACACCTGGATCTCAAGGAAGTGGCAATTAGACAGTTTCGTTCTGTGAAAAAAATGGGTGGCGATGAGTTCTGCCGTCGATATCAGGACCAGCTCGAAGCTGAAATTGAAGAAACTTATGCAAATTTTATCAAGCACAATGATGGCAAAAATATTTTTTATGCTGCTCGTACCCCTGCGACACTGTTTGCGGTGATGTTTGCAATGTATATAATCTCAGGACTGACTGGCTTCATCGGCCTAAACTCTATAGCTGTCTTGTGTAACCTTGTCATGGGGTTAGCACTGACATCGCTTTGTACTTGGGCATATGTTAAATACTCTGGGGAGTTCAGAGAAATTGGAACTATGATTGATCAGATTGCTGAAACACTATGGGAACAGGTTGGTATCTATCTTTTGTTTTTTAATGACTAATCTCATTTATCCTCTGGTTATGCCCTCTCCATTACAGTGTTTGCACACCTTCTTTACATGAGGAATGACAAAAGGATATTTTGTTTTGTTTGGATATAGAATCTGTACTGTGCTACTGTACTTGAGGATTTTTTTTCTTTAAGGTCATAATTATAACATACTTTGGTAAGCTTAAATCTTTAGTATCCTCTAGATAAATACTTTCTTGTAGACCTGATTATGACATTGCATGGATAAGACCATAGTCTCTAGTTTTCTTTTCTTTGAGAAAATATAATCAGTGAACAATTTAAAAGGTAAGGAAAAGAAATTTGGAAGTACTATCAGTGCTTTTGAAAAGTTTCTTACTGATATGAAGAGACACTGTAGAAGAATTTGAATAATAGGTCTCTAATGCCTTTCATGAAGAAAGTGGTGATTTAGTGATGACTACAAGGAACAATTCTGCAGAGGTTACTGTCCAAAGACACTGGTGCATGTCCATACCATGGAAATGCTAATGAACTAACCAAAGCATCTTGAGCAGAGAAGCAACGTCAGTCATAGTCTTTTCCCTCAAATCAGAATTCAGAGTCAGACCTTGAACTCTTGGCCAGCAAGTGTCTACGAAGGGAAGCCATTGTGTGTACTTTTGAGCTGTATTTTGGAATTGCCTGTGTACAGATAATTTCACTTACATGGAATTGAGGATGTATCTTTGAAATGATTATTGTGAAGTACCTGAGTATCATGTCAAGGACCAGAATGAATGCTGTGGTCATTACTGAGGAGAGGTAGATCTAACAGCCATTTTCATATGCCATTTCTGGAGCAGTGAGGTATTTACCTTACTTAGAGGTTTAGGATTTGCAAGTCTGTATTTGTTTTGACTTTAAAAAGCTGAAGAAGTATAGGACATTTTTTTGGAAGACAGTTGATTGGATGTTGACTTCTTGTACTACTGTATGACTTTATAAAGTGACCCACTATATTGGATTTTGTCTTTTTTCTTTGGAGAAATGCTCTATTAAGATTGATTTGGAAACTTGTTTTTAGATATTTGTTAACATTTTATCTTTTCAAAACCTCATTGTTTTGTGGTCCATTGATAATTTCTAAGAAGATGGATTAAAAGCTATTGCACCTCACTTCTTGAAAAACCATCATGTAAAAATTTGAACCCTTACTAATTTTATGCAGCATGAATGACAGTAATTGTACAATATCTTCTGTAATATACTCATCTGTTCAGCAGTGATTCTAAGATTTTAGAGATGCCATTATTACAGAACAATTAAATGGAAGACTCTTTGGTGTGTAAAATTATTTTCATGATAGTATAAGAGAGGTTAGGGATCTGTGCTGTCAACAAACTTTGTCTAAATTTCTTTGCATTTCTCTTTTCTTTTGCCTCAGAGGAGTCCCAGGAAGGTGAGAAACTACAGTCTGAAATTCTTGTAGTCTTAACTCTTTAGCTTTGAGGCAGTCTGAGTCATTCTCCTAACAAATCGCTCCATGTTTTAGGTGTTTTCCAAACTGTTTGAAGTTACTAGACGTCGAATGGTTCATCGTGCTCTTTCGTCAGCACAGCGACAGAGACTGTCATCCAACAATAACAAGAAGAAAAATTAGACAGTATTTTTAACTTTTTTCTCTATCAGAAGTGTTCACACTTATACATGTAGGACAATAAGCAGGACCGTCTGGCCGGTCTGCATAAATGCTGTATACATACCAGATTTGATGCTGCATATAGGGTATGGAATTGCACATCCATCTCATAGGATTTGTAAATGGTTTGAATAAGAGGAAAGTAATTTTTGTTGCATATGTCTAATTGCATAATGTATAACATCATAATTTTCTTTTGGGAGAAGCATCTTTATTTCTCCCATTCCTGTTTATTTTTGTCATTGCTTTGAATTGAATTTTGATATCTATTTTTATATGTAACTCTTTTTTTACCTCATGTTTTTGTTTGTTTTGCACATTTCTCATACCACAGGTATTGAAGCCACTGGGTGATAATTTGATGGAGGAAAACATAAGGCAGTCTGTAACAAACTCTATCAAAGCAGGCCTGACTGACCAGGTGTCTCATCATGCCAGATTAAAGACAGACTGACAGTTCATCTCCTCACGGACTCCACTTTTCTTTCTCATGCTTGCTGTAAAATGAGAACTCGAATAAAAATAAACCAAAGTTTACAATCAACTGTAGAAGTAGTTTAGTGTAACTGGCTTCACAGATGGCTGCCACAGAGTGTGAAATTGTTTGTTGGTTTTTAAGCATTCTTTTAATGGCTCCTTAGACCTGGTGATTTGGTGAGGAGCATCAGTTTATCATGCACACTTGTGCCATGTTTATTTTTTTCTTTTTATGTAATCTAATGTTAGTGAACTTTGTCTTATGTAAAAGGATATTTCAGGGAAATATTTAAGAAATCTATTTAGTCTCTTAATTACAATGTCCCATTGAAACGTTAATTTTTAGAGAATTATGAATCACTGTATCAAGAATCAGATCAGAATGACAATGAAGCCTTTATTGAGCCACTACATTAAAAGTATATATTGCTTTACTGCCTTCAATACCAGTATTACATAAATGCATGTGTCAGAAACTTCACAAAAATTACATGACAACTCTTATAGCTGAGAAAGTAATTCTGAGATGTACGTTTGTCTTGCCTTTTAAAATTTATAAACCTGCCCTAAAAAGGAGATGCATATCTGGGAAAATCTGAACTGTCTTTTTGCAGTTCAGCCTTCATGTACATAAAATATGCCATTAATTTTATTGGGAGAGAACCTCCATCCAAAAATGTTGCCTACAGCTATGAGTTAAAGAGTGTCTGTACAGTGTGTAGCTTTTATTTTCTAAAAACCACAGATAGGGCATGTACATGAATTATAAATA
>PVJA010016537.1:0-43282 GCA_004027025.1 Myocastor coypus
TTTTTTTTTTTTTTTTTTTTTTTTTTTTTGGTCTCAATGACCTTTTAAGATTTGCTGAGGAACAGAAAGTAATACATTATTTTTAAATAACATTTTCAAAATTCTGCAGAACACAGGTACTATTAATCACTGACTGAAATCTTTTGGGGTATTTATAATCAACTTCCTACGTTATTAGACCTATTAACAACTTTTTCCTGGCCCACTTAAAGCTCCCTTATTTGGCTTCATTCAAAGAAATGTTTTCCCTGGGAAGGGCTTCCCTGGGCATCGACTCAAGGGAGAAGATCGTTTTAAGGATGTTCATTCTTTCCATTGACTGAATCATGACCAGAACTGGCATTTAGAGAGTCCTCGCTCCTGCCACCCTAGTGCTGGAGATTGAACCCCGCACTATCTATCTATCTATCTATCTATCTATCTATCTATCTATCTATCTATCTATCCATCCATCCATTCATTCATTCATTTAAAGGTAGGATCTCACTACATAGTCATTAAGTTGCTCCCACTGGCCTTGAACTTTGAGACCCTCCTGCCTCAGCCCAGCTCACTTATTGCATCTTCTGTGCAGTTTGCACATACCACTTCCTTTTATGCCTCAACCACCTTGGGCTACCATTGGTCAGTTTACAAAAGGCCTGTGTCTCTGACTTGTGGGGAGTGGTGCTCACTCCCGGAGCTCTATTGCTGAGCTACAGCCACCTAGCACTTCTGTTTTCAAACAGCAGATGCGTGGGAAAAGGAATGGAAATGAAAATAAACCATGACATCTTAGAATCGTCTCCGAAAGAGTGTGTGGACACAAGAGAAAGCAGAAGTGCTGCGAACATAACACCAATAAGGGCTGTGGAGGACAGCACAGTGAGAAATCCTAACACTGTTTTAGTGTTTAGTCTAAAGGAAAGGCAGGGCAGGAGCATCTAGACACTCGAGAAATACCTCCAGCGGGCCCTGTCTGTCTTAAGCAGAGGACAGAGAGGGCTGTAGTTTGGCGTAGTGTCCAAGCAAGCGTTAGCCTCTAATCTCTGTTTACGTATATTACCCAGTGGTAGAAGGCTGCACACAGAAAAGTCCAGAATTATAGGTGGTTTTTTGTTTGAGTTCTGTTAAGTTGGTTTCTATGTTGCTAAGTAAATTACGCAAACTGGTGGGGTTTGCCAAAGAAGAATGTGAGGGGAGGAGGAGCCTGCTGGAAAGACCTGAAAAGACTGCTTTGAGTTGGGAGGTGGGTGGGCCTGCAGCCCACAGAGAAAAACAAGAGGGAAAAGGGGGAGGTTTACGCACTTCCCACGCTACTGAGATATGATTAACAAAAATTGCATATAACTAAAGCACACAGCATGTTTTAATATACATGTACATTGTGACATGATTAGCACCATGAGCTGATTAACATAGCCACTGCCTCATGTAGTTATTTGTGTGATGAGCACTCTGAAAATCTCTTGTAGCCAATTCTAAGTACACAGTACATAACTACAGTTACAGTTACACTGTGTGTTGATTTTTCTCTTTCTGTCTGTCTGTCTGTCTGTCTGTCTGTTTGTCTTTTATTAAAACAGAGTCTTGATATACAGTTCAGGCAGGTCTTGATCTCACTTTGTAGCCCAGGCTGGTATCCAACTAGGAGACTTGGCCTCAGCCTCCCAAGTGCTGGGATCACAGGTGTGTGCCACCACATCTGACTTATGGTGTGCATTTCTTTTAACAGAACTTATAATGGAAAATGTGTGCCTTTTGTCACCCCTTTGTCCCTGTTTCTCTCACCCCAGTCCAGAGTCCCTAACAACCAACTTTTTTCTGCATGTTTGAGTCTCATTTTGCTACAGTCCACATATAAATCATTCAGTGGTTATCTTTCTGTGCCTAGTTTATTTCTGTTAGCATAATGTGCTCTAAATTCACCTAGGTCTTTGTAAATCATAAGTGGTCCTTTCTTTAATGGCTGAATATTATTGCTTATTCACATACAAATTTACATAAAATGTCAACAAAATTTCAAAACAAGATGATGATTAATCCATTGCATATTGTGATCTTTAAATTACTCAGAGTACAAGATAGAGGCATTTAATTGTCCAGGTAATATTAGCACAAACCTTTCTTTTCTCCAGTCCTGTTTTCTGACTTACCTTCTTATTGCCGAGAAACTCGCGAGTTAAAAGCCTGAGAGATTTACTTTGGCTCACAGTGTCCAGAGGTTTCAACCACAGCTGGCTGGCTCCAGTGCAGGCAGGGTACCATGGAAGGGTCCAGCAGAGAAAATCTGCTCGCGTTATGGCAGCCAGGAAGCAGAGAGGTGGGGAAGTGTCCAGGAGGGGGACACATTCTTCTAGACCACACCCCCAGGAATAGCCCTCCTGCCAGACCCCACCTCCTAGCTGTGCGCTCTTGCCGTGAGCTCATCATTGGATGAATCCACCGATGTGTGTGGCACAGCAGGATCTAATCACCTTTCAAAAGCCCCACCTGTGAGCTCATGAGAGTTTGGGAGAGGGAACATTCTAGATCTAAACCACAGCATCCACCAGTGTGCAGGGCTTTTCTTTTCTGCACACCCTTACCAATACTCAACATACAGCCATTTGATATTAGGCATTCTAGCAGGTATGAGGTGATAATGTAGTTTGGTTTGCATTTCCTCAGAGATTAGTGGTGTTAAATTCTCTCATACATGTATTCTGATCATCTATATGTCTTCAGAAAAATCTATTTAAGTCCTTTGCCCATTCAAAAAATGTTTTTGCTGTTAAACTATGAGTTCACTGAGTGCTTTTCTATTAAGCCTACTAAATACATCATTTGCAATACGTTACCCCATTTTGTAGTTTGCCTTTACATTTCATTGACTGCATCCTTTGCCAAGCAGAAAATTTTTTAGTTGGATGCCATCCCATTTGTTCAGTTTTACTTTTGTTGCCTGAACTTTGGGGATCAAATTCTTATGAAGTTATAACTCTTATGATTTTATGATTCATAATATGTTATGCACTAATCTACAATCATATACTAATATATATTCTATGAAGAATATGTAGTTAATTATAAGATATTAATATATAAGCATTATCAAAGCCAATATTAAAGAGCTTTTCTTTTGTTTTCTTCTAGGATTTTTGTATTTTCAGGTGTTATGTTTGTCTTTGATCCATTTTGAGTAGAAATTTTGTATATTGTGTAAGACAGAAACTCAATTTCATTCTTATGCACACAGTCTATCCAATTTTCCCAAGAGTCTTTATTAAAGAGACTCTTGTTTCCCTATTAACTGCACTGGCCCAGGACTTAAGTACTATACTGTACTGAATAAAAGTGGTAAGAGTGGGCATCCTTATCTTATTGCTGATCTCAGAGAAAAACTTTAAACTTTATACTATGAATGTTAGTAGCAGATTTCTTAAGTATCAGCTTTAGGACATTGAGATTCATACTTTCTATACATAATTCACTCAGAGTGTTTTTATCATAAAAATGTGTTGAAACTTGTCCAGTGCTTTTTCTACAACTGTGGAGACTAATGTTTTTCAGTCTCTTAGTGTCTCACATTTATTGATTTGCATATGTTGAGCCATCCTTACATTTCTGGGAAAAATCCTTCTTCGGCGTGGTGAATAACTCTTCTAATATATATCTGAATTCAGTTTGCTAGTATTTTACTGAAGTGTTTTGAATTACTTCAGGCATGTTGACCTGTAATTTTCTTTTCTTGTAAGTGTCTTTGTCTGGCTTTAACATCAGGACAATTGTAACCTCATAAAATTAGTTTAGAAATAGTTTCCTCCTCAGTTTCTGGGAAGTGTTTGAGAAGGCCCAGTTTTTGATTCTTTTAAATGTTGGTAGAAGGTGCCTGTGAAACTATCTGATCCTAAGCTCCTTTCTGTAAGACTTTTGGTTACCAGTTCGCTTACCTTACTCATTTATAATCTGATTTTTTCAGGTTTTATACTTTTTCATGATTTAGTCCTAAGTATCTTTTTTGGAATTTATGAATGTCTTGTGGGTCATCCAGTTTTTTAGTGTATGATCATAATAGTCTCTTATGAGCCTTTGAATTTCTGTGGCATCAGTACTCAGGAAGTTTTAAATTTAATCTGCTCCCTCTGAATATTTAATTTTATTCTATGAAACACACTGACAGACAGGTAATGTGAAAAGAATGTGCAGACTCTACTATGTGCCAGCCTGGGACTGTGAGAGTCCAAGAGTGATAAAATTATTGAACCATACTGAGAGCTCAACGAAGGCATGGGGACTTGGGCTTCTGGGCAAAAGTGTGATGGTGCAGCCTAGGGAAGGATGTGTACCTGAGCAAAGCTCATCTCATAGGTGAAGGCTACCAGGTGACAGCCACCTGTGGGCATCCCTTTGTGCCAGTTGTCAAATCCCCAATCTCGATTTCCTTGGGAATAGAATTATTAGATAGAAATGCCTATGACTGGTACTAAATACATACATACATACATGCATACATACATACATACGTACATACATACATACATACATAATCTTTTTGAAAAAGGACAGTTTCTCATCAGAGCCATTCTTATCTCTGCAGAGTGTTATGATTTCTCTGGATATAAACCAACTTTAAACATGCCAAAGAAATGTATTTGCGGCTGGATTCTGTTCTTCTTCACCACTATAATGTCTCTTCTTTTACTTCTGACTTTTTGCCTTTCACTTTTCTGTTTTTTGTGGCTTCACTTAAGATTTGCTAAGCCGGGCATGGTGGCGCACACCTGTAATCCCAGCACTTGGGAGGCTGAGGCAAGAGGATTAGTGTGAGTTCGAGACCAGCCTGGGCTACAAAAGTGAGTTCAAGGCCAGCCTGAACTGCATAGTGAGACCTTGTCTCAAAAAGACAAAAAAAAAAATAAGATTTGCTAATTTTGTGTTTTCAAAGAGCTGACTCTTGGCTTCAATGATATTTTCTATTGTTTTTCTAGTTGTCATTTATTTCCTCTTTTCTGCTAACTTTAGGCTTAGTTTGTTCCTTTTCTAATTCTTTCAGCTACAAATTAGGTTGTTTATGTGAGATCTCTTTTTTTCTAAATATGCAAAGTTGGATTTGTCAAATATAAAAATTGGGATTAAAAGCTGGGACACATACAGACCTGGATGGTCTCTGGTATATCCAAAGAACCAAAGGAAGCTAGCTCATTTTTCTTAGTGTAGATACTCACTGCTACAAACTTCACAAGGAGAGATTTTTTTTTTTTTTTTTTTTTTTTCTGAGATAGGATCTTGCTGTGTAGTTCAGACTGGTCCTGAAGCCCAGCCCACCATGGAGCCCAGCCTGGCCTTGAACACACAGCAGTCCTCCTGCCTCAGATTCTCAAGTGCTGGGATTACAGGCTTGTACCAACATGCTTGGCAAGGAGAGGAGAATTTAAAAGTAATTTTAAGAGGAGCGGAGCGGAGCACCAGAACCGCTGCCTGGTCTGCTCTCTGTCCACGCTGTCTGTCGCGCCGCCTGCCCAGCGCCTGCTGCCACCATGGGAGTGCAGGTGGAGACCATCTCTCCAGGAGACCATTGCACCTTCCCGAAGCATGGCCAGACCTGCGTGGTGCACTACACTGGGATGCTTGAAGATGGCAAGAAGTTTGATTCTTCCCGTGACAGAAACAAGCCCTTCAAGTTTATGCTTGGCAAGCAGGAGGTGATCCGAGGCTGGGAAGAAGGGGTGGCCCAGATGAGTGTGGGTCAGAGAGTCAAACTGACTATCTCCCCAGACTATGCCTATGGTCCCACTGGGCACCCAGGAGTCATCCCACCACATGCCACTCTTGTCTTCGACATGGAACTTCTAAAACTGGAATGACAGGAGTGGCCTCCTCCCTTAGCTCCCTGTTCTTGGATCTGCTATGGAAGGGATCCTGTGTCTCCAGATGTGTGCACATGAATTCATATGGAGCTTTTCCTGATATCCCACTACTCTGTGTAAACATCTACCCCAACTGAATGTGTTCTGTCACTCAGCTTGGCTTCTGACACTTACATTTCCTCTACCCCTTCTCCTTGTATGTGTGTGTACCTAAACTATATGCCATAAACCTCAAGTTACTCATTTTGTTTTTGTTTTTGGGTGAAGATTCAGTTTCAATCTTTTGGACCTAGTTTCCAGTTAAGTATATTGTCAGGTATTAACAGCACAAGTGATGGGTTAACTTTAGCATAGTAATTGGTGTTGGCATAGGGTTTGCAAGAATATTTTATTTTAATTTTTGGATGAATTTTTATCTATTATATATTAAACATTCTTGCTGCTACAGCAGATTGGAGACCCTGTTGAGCGCTGAATTGCTCTCCATTGTGAGAGATGTCCTTGGGTTAAGTTGAAAGCTCTACCCAAAACTCGAGTGGGAAGGGGGAGAGCCTTAGTCTCTGCCAGCGCCAGCCACCTCCCTTGAAACTTTTGCCTTTTGAAAGCAGATCTCTTTCACTACTATGTTGGACACTACTGGTATCTGTCCCTGGGCCAACAGGGACCTCTGATGCCTTCCTTATGACCTGCCCCCCTCCCCATCCTGTGCTTTTTCTAAAGGATTTTCAGGACTTTTCTAATCTCATAACTATCCAAGTTTCACTTCCTAAATTTTAAGAACTTTAATTGAAAGTTTAAATTGGAGGTGCTGTTTGTAGACTTATCACCCAATGAAAGCCCTGCCATCATGACCAATCCTTGAGTGTTCTCTTCAGATAATGATGCTGGTCATCACAGCTTCAGCATCCCTTGTTTTTGTTTTGTTTCTGAGGGTTTTTTGTTTTGCTTGTTTTTTAATGCTTGGCTTTCTCTGCTGACCTCAGAGTTCCCCAGCTTGTCTTCCCTCCGTCCCTTCTCACCCTTTGCTGTTTTGTGTAGTGATTTGGTGAGAGACACTGTTGCTTTGTTGCCCATTCCACACACCCTCAGCACCACCCCTTCCCGATGCCACATATGAGTTTCAAGTTTTATTATTGTAATAAAAGTGCTTTATGCTGGCTTTTCTCAAAAATAAATAAATAAATAAATAAATAAATAAATAAATAAACGTAACTTTAACTTTCTGTTTTGTCTTGGGTTGCCAACAATCTCAGTTCTCCTGGGATGTGGACCCTAGACCTCAAGGAACAGGAAACCTTTTATCTATTCCAAATAATATTCAGTATGGTTTCCATCAGTAGAATTCATTCAGGGGGACATTAACATTCCTTAGTTGGCCATTACACATGCGACAAGAAAGAACAGGGAGGACATGTACACCCAGTTCTGTGCTGGCATTGTGCATAGGTGTAGAGGGCTTTGTGTGGACATGGAACATTCCCGACTGAGGAGAGAATTTAAACCATGCCTGGCATAAGGAGGGCATTCTCCCGTGGCTCTGAGAAGCCAAACGCAAAGTACTTGCAGCCAGCCTACCTATCCCTGGAGGGGCCTTGTGGGCAGAGCTTACCGGTGGCTCAAAATGAGAATACCTCCAATAAACCTGGGTGTAATTACCTGTCAATGCATGTACTGTGTTAGCTCTATCAAACGTTGCAGGTTTGGAAAGTCGGTGTGCATTCTTCTTAGGTATTAAGGCTGCAGCCTGCACATGGCCTTCAACATGCCCTTTCATCTCCACCCATTTCACCAGTCTCTGTCCTTCACAGTGCTTCTATTCAGGTGCTGCTTTCTTGTCGTCGAGCCCTGCTCATCTCTCACTTGGGCTACAGCCAGGTTCTGAGCAGCCTACTTTGGAGGGCCTGCTTCCTGAGTCACCAGAACAACCTGGCCAGAAGACAAAGCAGGGTCTATTGCACCCTGTAGCAGTGGAAGCTCCATCTTCAGTTCAATCACATTCCAGCAGGAGCAAGGCCAAGTTGAGCTGTTTATAAGGTTTTGAATTCTGGAGCAGGAGAGGCTGATCATGTGAGGTCTTGGATGGTGACACGATCAAATGATTTGGGAGTACAAGACCCAGAAAAGCAAGATTTTTCAAAACAAAGGGCTTGGATAGTCGTGGAGTATAAGTTGTTGCTAATATGATTTGTTAGTCTTTGCGGATGTTTCTGGAGTGAAAAATTCTTTGCAGATTTTAACTTCCAGGCAAATGTTTTCTACAATAATAAAGTGATGTGGATGAAGACAGTACCATGTGTCTATTTTTTTATTTATTTTTATTCAGTTTAATGAGAAAAAAAGATATGATAGCAATGAAAGTTTCAAAACAAGTTAGCAGGATGGTTACAATAATTAATACCATTCATATTGTTGTCTTCATAGTAGTTATTCAGAGGACAAGATGCAGAACTTATAGCTTGTCTAAACAGTGTTAGTACAAATTTTATTGTCAATGAACTAAGACAAAGTAGCTATAAATCTATCCTAACTCTCTTGTGTATACATATACATATACATATACACACACATATATATACATATTATTTTTCTTTTTAAAGTTTCTAATACTAGGAGAAAATATCATACCATGTCTTATAAGTAGAGTGTAAGTCAAAGATACAGTATGAATCATAAAACAAAAAGTCTAATTAAACAATATTCAGAAGATAATTAAATGTTAATTAATTATAATTAAATTAAATATTTCAAAACAATATTCCAAAATTCAAATAATGAGTCCAAGAATGTTATATATCATGTGAGCAAATTTATAATCTGTTTAGAGCACTTGCATAGTATTTGAATTGGTTAATATATACAAAGATATCAACTAATAAAAAGTTTCCATGGTAGTAAAAAATTACTAAGAATACAACATAACATAAATACTGGAATTGCAAATATAAGACCTGAACTTCTAACAGTTTGGGGATAGGATATCAAGCAAAGTTCTACTATGTCATGAACATGGACAGTGTTCATGATGCTTACTGGTGGCCAGGTGTCACTTGTAAGACTGAGCTACTGCTATTTACTTGATATCCACCCTATAGAGCCAGACAGAATCATGACCCATAGGGTGTAGGAGAAGTCCATATGTAGAATATGCTGATGGACATATTCTGCTGCTGCATACAAAAGAATAATTGAAAGACTGCTTTTGTATACCTATTTTTCTTCTGTGTTTAATTGTTTGCCCTATTTGGTGGTCCCCCCCCCCACGTCCATTCTTCTTTATGGAGTTGAGGTAATTTTGATCCCTCTTGAGAATATCATTTAGTAAACAGTATAGGGTTGGCTATGTCATCATGAAATTTTTTAGTTGTTCTTTGTCATGGAAGCATTTCACTTCTAAATTGAACTAAAAAAGAGGTTTGCAGGATATAGCAGTCTGAATTTGTTTTCTTGCAAGATCAGAAGTACTTTGCT
Organism: Myocastor coypus; assembly: GCA_004027025.1. NCBI lineage: Eukaryota > Metazoa > Chordata > Mammalia > Rodentia > Myocastoridae > Myocastor > Myocastor coypus. The sequence continues at coordinate 9,297 of PVJA010016537.1, forward strand.
TCATGCTCTTCTTGACTTGACGGTTTGTAAGGAGAAATCTGCTACTATTCTAATGGCTTTTCCTTTAAATATGATCTGCTTCTTTTCTCTAGCAGCTTTTAATATACTGTTCCTGTGCTGAATTTCTGAGATCTTGATTATTATATGTGTGGGTGTGGTTTTAATTGAGTTGATGTTATTTGGAGTTCTATATGCTTCAGTTACTGAATGTCAAACTGTTTTCCCATACTTGGGAAGTTTTCTGCTATTACTTCTGCCCATATTCTTCTTCTATCATTTGTACAGACTCCTTCTTTCTCATTGATGCCTATTAGTCTTACGTTGTTCATCTTGGCATCATCTTATAGATATTGAATTATTTTTTCTCACATCCTTGTTGTTATTAAGAGATCTTTTCTTAGCTCTTCACTAGTTGCAATTATGTCTTTAAGGTCTGAAAGTCTATTTTCACTTTCATTGAAACTGTTTTGCCAGCTTGTGAATGAGGTTTTAAGTTCCTATATAGCACTTTGAATCTGTTTCATACATTCTATTTCTTTCATATATTGTTCATTCAGTGATTCCATCATTTTTCTATTCTCCTTTTTTTTTTTTTTAATCAGTGTCTTCTTTAGAAGCACCTAGTGCTTCTTTTGTTATAGGTAGTATTTCTTATTTTACTTCAGAAATTATTTCTGATCTGATTCCCTCTATGCCTTTCTATAGTTGTTTCTTTACTTCAGATGCTATTATTTCAGAGATTTCAGGTGTGTGATTTCCAATTTCTTCTAAGCTATTATCTCCTATATGTGTTCTGGGTGGACCTGAGAGTACATTTGATTCCTTCTCTTTGGTCATTTTGTATAGGCCTGCACTCTGACCTTTGGTGTAGAGTTTTGGTAGAGTTCTCACCTTAGCACCAGGTCTGGATCTACCAAGTTCAAAGTCATAGAGGTGGGTGTGTCTTGGATCTGGCTGCAGAGCACCACTTCTTCCTGTTGCAGCCCTTGGAGGTGAACCTGCTGTGCCACTCTGTTCTGCTCCTGAATCAGTTGGGTGGGTCTTATCTCTAGTCTCTCTGCAAGGAGTTCTGTGGCAGTTTTCCACACTGGACCTTTCTGATGGATGAAGTTCCACTCACATGCCAGGCTTTGCTGCTGGGTTGAATGAGTTTCCGGTGGGCCCAGGGCAGTCTCACTCACACACGAGGCCTGGATGCTGGGTAATGAGTTCCCAGTGGGCCCAGGGCCAGAACCATATGTTTAGAAGGCTTTGCTTCTCAGTTCCATGCCTGTAATCTCATATTCTTCAAGCCTAATCAACAATAGAGATGGCAACAGCAGCAATAGTAATTATAAAAGAACAACATAGGAAAAATTCTTCCTGTGTGCATGTTAACATGGGCATGAGCCTTTCATAAATAGTTTATCCCATCATTGCCACAGTCCTAGGGTATTAGCAGCATTTTATCCACATTCCACAAATGTGCAAACTGAAGTAGTTCAGACAAGTCAAGCTACTTACCCAAGGTACACACCATCACTGTACTGTCTGAGGACCTTATCAGAAATGAAAATTTGGTTATTTCTCACTCATGTGTAAATCCTTTCAATGATTTCCTATTGCCTAAAAGATTAAAACTCCAGATTTCTTCAGATGGCACACCATGATCTGAGCTCTGCTCTGCCACTCTAGTTTGTATTACATGTGTTCTATCCATTCCTGGAGTGCAGGTGGTTTCCTGAACATATAAAGCTAGTTCATATCTCCATGAATAGTGTCAGTTGCAGCTTTTGGCCCTTGGCATCTACTGTCATCAATGAGCTAAAATAACAGCCTGGGGAAACAATTTTCTTTTATTTTTTGCCTTTTACTTTTCCCTGTTTCATATGAACCCCTGGGCTCATTTGACAAGTTGTGGGAGAATTACCCAGTACTAAGGAAGCAAAATGAAAAAAATAGGAAACAAAGACAGTATCATGGGGCTGTATTTTGAGCTGTGGATTGTGCTGAGCCTAGATGTCTACATTTACAGTCCAACACAACCTCTTTGACTTCTTAAGGGAGGAGGCTGTGTTAGCTTTTTGTTGCTGTTAAAAAAATACCTGAGAAAATAATAAGGATTTGTAATAAGAAAAGGTTTATTTTGCTTCACAATATCAGTGGTTTCAGCCCCTGACCACCTGGTTCCTGTGGTAACTCCATCTTAGTTATTTTTCTTTCATTGCTGAGACAAAATACCCAATACTCCAAGGTAAGGAAAAAAGGGTTGATTTTTTTTTTTTTTTTTTTTTTGTCTTTTTGAGACAGGGTCTCACTATGCAGTTCAGGCTGGCCTTGAGCTCACTTTTCTAGCCCAGGCTGGTCTCGAACTCACACTGATCCTCCTGCCTCAGCCTCCCCAGTGCTGGGATTACAGGCATGCACCACCACGCCCGGCTAAGGGTTGATAGTTTATGGAGGTTTCAGTCCATAATCAGCTGGTTCTAAAGTAAAGTGGCACATGGCACTTGGGCAACAGTTCAAGGTAGCAAAAGACAGCAAAACACAAAAGGTGGGGACATCAGCAAGCCTTTTTCCCTCCCCTGCACTGTATCCAGGTTCTCACCCTCAGGGTGAGTGTAGCACTGACAGCATCTCTGTGCACAAGTGAGGACCCTGGCCCCTTGCTGAGTCACTTAGTTAACCTTCTAAACTTCGCAAGCTGAGACAATGAACAACATCCTAGAGCAGCAAGGCCATGTCCTCTAGACCCTAGGATGTACAACTGCTGAGTTAGTTAAGCTTCTGGCTTTCTCAAATTGACACACAGTATCAACCAGTGCAGGTGACATAGTACATCAGGCAGGAACTGGTGGCAGAAGAGGCCTCTTCACCTCATGGCAGTTGGCACATAAAGAAGGGTCTAGGGTCCCAGTAGCCCTCAAGGACATGCCCTCAGTGATTTAACTTCGTCTCATGATGCCCCACCTCCTGCAAGTCCCACCTCCTCCAAATAACATCATAGACTATCACCAAACCTGCCACCATTCATTTACGATTCATTCAGATCCAAACTAAGGTACAGGTCAACTGAGATTTTGACAGGACTTGCATCAGGAAGGTCTTAATGGCATGCCCTGCAGCAGTGTATTTCTTCAGATTTCATTCTAGAGCACCTTCACCTTTCAGAACCCAATGCCTAGACTACCTTCTCTACAGGGTATTTTCTAACTATTCTACACCCAAGGCTCCACATATACTCTATGGCACGAATGACTCTTCTGTTCTTAGGGTTGTCAGTGACATTTCCAGGCAGAATTTATCACTGTCATTCAGAATAGACACTGAGCTCATTTGTTGTCATGTATATGCAGTTGTGTGTGTGTGTGTGTGTGTGTGTGTGTGTTTCCCAAAAAACCGACTCTTAGGCTACTTTAAATTCATAACAAAATTAAGTGGGAAGTACAAGACCTTCTCCCTGTTCAGATACACCCTCTGCCCTTGCTCCCATCTGAACTGATAGCCTTTCTTACTACCAACCTCCTACGCCAGAGTGGCATATCTATCCCAACTGATAACCCCCTACTGATGTGTCATTATTGCCCCAAATCCATAGTTCACATAAGGGTTCACTCTTGGTGGACATCTCATGAATATGGCCAGATGTGTAATGACACATATCCATCCTTTTGGCATCAGAATGTAAAGACTCCTTGGCATACGCTGGGGGCACATTCCAATAAACCTATTGTAAATTGAATAGAGTATAATACAAAAATATATGTAGTACTCTTAACCTACTGGCACCACTGCACAGCAACATAGCATTCTGTAGAGTACCAGTCATTCATGTGTAGAAGTAGTTTGATCACACACTGTGCCTCACTCTCACTGCCCAGAATTAAAGGAATCAAAGAGGGTATCACCAGCACAGGAAAAGGTCAAAATTTAGCTAGAGTTTCTACTACCAAATGCATATTACTTTCATTTTTCTTTTTCCTTTTGTACGAGGAATCAAACTCACAACCTTGAGCTTACCAGGTAAGCTGCTAAGTTAAATCTCCAGTCCGTATGTTACCTTCATGCCATAGTGAGGTAGAGAAATCACGAAGCAAACCTCTTTGGCCTGGGACTGCCTCTGGTTTCACTGCCCTAAGGTTCCCCTGTGCTTCACCTATTCCTCCTTATAGTTTTGCTTTTTTTTTTTTTTTTTTTTTTTTGGCTTTTTGAGACAGGGTCTCACTGTGCAGTTCAGGCTGGCTTTGAGCTCACTTTTGTAGCCCAGGCTGGTCTCGAACTCGCAGCGATCCTCCTGCCTCAGCCTCCCAAGTGCTGGGATTACAGGCGTGAGCCACCACGCCCGGCTAGTTTTGCTTTTTTCAAAATTAGATATAGTTAGAATCCTATAGCACATAGTCTTTTCAAAGCAGCTTCTTTTACTTCATAATATGTATTTAAGTTTTCACCACATCTCTTCCCATTTGGAGAAGTCATTTCTTTTTAACACTTAATAATACTCTACTGTGTGGGTGTGTGGTGGGGGGCGGTTGTTCGTGTGCTCTACTTTCCCCTCTGGTGCTGGGAATCAAACCTAGAACCTCATGTTTACCAGATAGGTGCTCTGCTATTGAGCTATTCCCTCAGCCCTTTGCACTTCATTTTTCCATTCACCCTATCTGAAAATACCTTGGTTTAATTTCTTTGAAGTTTTGGCAATTGTAACTAAAGCTATAAATGTACATTTTGCAGGTTTTTATGGAAGCATTCATTTTTAGCTCCTTTGGATGAGTCCCAAGGACCATGGCTGCTAGACTGTACTGTAAACATATATTTAATTTAGTTGAAAACTACCACCCTTTTTCCAAAGTGGTGGAGTATTTTGCATTCCCACCGACAATTAGCCGAGGTTCCCATTGCTCTGCAGTCTCACTGGTGTTTAGCAATGTCAGTGTTCTCATTTTGCCCTGTCTCATTGATGTATATGGGCCTCGTTGTTTCAGTGCATACATTCTCTAATAATGTATGCAGAGCAGGTTTTCATATACTTCTCATTTATATATCATGTTTGGCCTTGCCCATTTTAAAAACCACATCATTTTCTTATTGTCAGTTTTTGTTTTTGTTTTTCCTGCAAAGCTTTATTCCAGAGGAGCTCAGTCCTTCTTGGCAGCTGCCTACCTCATGGTGGCCAGCACGCTGCTCAGCTCCTCACGCTTCCTCTTGGCCCGGATGTGTGTCCCCACCATTTTCTTGATGAACTTGAGGGCGTGTTCGTCCTTGGAGACCTTGAGCAGTTCCATGGCATGCTGCTCATAGACGGTGAAGCCGCACACCTCCCGAATCATGTCCCGCCCCTACTTGGTGTGTTTGGTGAGGCATCCTTGGCAGTGGCTGTGCCTTGGTCTGCTCACATTCTTAGTCACCTGGTGGCCCTTGTCGAGTCCCATGGCCATGGGATAGCAGAGGGCCATGGCTACTGTTCTTCAGTGGTTGCTGTGGTGGAACTTATTGTCAGGTTTTAAGGACTGTTTATATATGTTAGATAACAATACTTTATCAGTATGCGTTGTTCAAATATTTTCTTCCAGTCTTTGGTTATATAGTTTTTAATAGAATAATTCCAGGCATGGATAGTACATGCCTGTAATCCCAGCACTAGGGGAGGCTGAAACAAGAGAATCACAAATTCAAGCTCAACCTGGGCAATTTAGCAATGCTCAAAATAAAACACTTTTAAAAGGGGTGGAAGGGTGGAGATGTAGCCTGTTTGGACACTCTGGTTTCAGTTCCTAGCACTTAGTAAAGGAAAATATTAAAGTGTTCAAATTATTTATTGATGTTGCTTATTGGAACAAGGATTATGTTCTCTTCATTTTTTTTTTTTTTTTTAATTCTTGTTTCAGAACTTTTTTTTTGTTTATTTATTTTATTTTCGCGGCCGGCTCAGCTTGCCCCGATGGCAGCGCTGGCGTAGCATGTGGTGCCGGGGATCAAATCGCGGTCCCTGCAGCCGCCCCACAAGGAGGCGCTTTAGACCACTGAGCCATCCCACCGGGCCCCTGTTCTCTTCATTTTTAAAAAAAATTATGTGTTTGTTTATTTGTTATAGGGTCTCACTATGCAGTGTGGACTCAGTAAACCTCCTGTCTCAGACTTCCCAGATCTAGAATTGCAGGTGTGCACCACCATGCCCAGTTCCAGAGCCAGCGTGGCACTCCCAGGGTTCCTGGCCAACGCAGCACACAGTACTGGGATTCGAACCCAGGTCCTCACACTTGCCAGGCAGGCACTTAGATTGCTGAGCTATCTCGCTAGCCCCACCTCGTTACTTTTACACTCCCAGGACTCATACAAAGCACATTATAGAGCAAGCACTTATCAAATTCCTGACAAATTACTGAAGCTAATTTTTTTTTTTTTCCGGCTCTGATTAAATAGTCTTAAGAAAAAAAGTCATTTCAGTATTTTCTCAAATAGAAATCATAATGAGATGGGAAAAATATAAAATTGCTCATAACCTAACATTTAGCTAAACTTGGCCTTATTTTCTCAGCGAAGCAAAACCTTATTGAAAACTAAGCACCACACCCAAATTAAAATGTCCTGTCATTTCAACTTTCTGCCCATAAATATTTCTGTGCAGGAAATTTGATCTTTAGAAACCCAGCGTCCTTTCCTCACTGCATAAGCATGTGACTGAAATAACTGGAGAGCAGGCCTTAACTCATGTGAGCTGACTCAGATTGGGTCTCTGGCAGGTTGAAACTCGTTTTCATCATGTTTATGGGTCACTGCTTGTATTTTTCCCAAGCTGTGTATGGAAACTCCACCATGACAGCCAAGGTGTACCTGTCTCCTGTGACCCTAGGCTCCACAACGCTGGACTCCACATTATATGAGGTGGAAGCGAGGAAGTGAGGACAGGTCACAGAGCTAGGGAAGATGTGCACACACAAGCTCAGGGTGAAAAACCACAGGCCTTCTTGGCTTAACAAAGTCATAATACACTTGTGACAAAAGGTTTCCTGAGGAATCTTTCTTCATAAATACCACAAGGTACATGGGCTTCAGAGAGCGTCATAAGTCTATACATTGGAGTCATTTGTGAGTGCCACCTGCCTATAATATAGGATTGAAGAATGAGAAAGTCCTACCGGGATCATCATGTTCATTTAAGCATCTTTCCCGCAACTTGAACACAACTGACATTTTGGGCCAGATCAGGGGTTGGGGGTTCGCCTGTGCATCATAGAATATTTGGTAACATCCCTGTCCTCTACCTGCCAGCTGCCCTTAGCACACCCAATCCTGGATTTTGACAACCAGAGATGCTGAGAAACATGGCCCACCGTCCACCTGAGGGAAAAATATCCACTTGAGCATCATCCCTGATTTATAGAAAAAGTCCATTCTCATGGCAGTGCCTGTCTCATACTAGGAGGAGTGTTTAGGGCGCGGGAAATCACCAGGTATAGGCATTGTCTGTACCCTGGTGGACCAAATATTATTTATAGTGGGAGGCAGGCAAAGCAGTGTGTCATTAGAGCCTATTAATACCCCAGTGGTCAGGGGGAAAAATGATACTGTTGAAAGTGGAAAGGAGGAGGAGGAAAAGGAGAAGGAGGAGGAGGACAAAGAAGAGGACAAGGAGAAATAATGAAAATGCACAGACTTTGAAAACGTGAGCATATAATATTTATTGTTCTTTTGGTTATCTATTTATTTGATACACAGGCTCACTATACAACTTGAACTCCGTATGTGGTACCAGGGATCAAACCTGGGTTCTTGTGCTTGCCAGGCAGGCACTTAGACCATCAGGCTATCTTCCTGACCCAAAATCCAATATTTAAATTCTCAGAAGCTGACCTGCTTCAAATTCAAAGGAAGAGGGGCCCAGCAGGATGGCTCAGTGGTCTAAAGCGCCTGCTTAGGAAAGCTTGGGTGGCTGCAGGGACCGCAGTTCGATCCCTGGCACCACATGCTGCACCAACCCTGCCCTCAGGGCAGGCTGAGCCAGCTGTAAAAATGAGTGAATAAACAAACAAAAGTTCTAAAGCAAGAAAAAAATAAAATAAAATAAAAAATTCTTTAAAAAAAATTTTAAAGGAAGAGACTCTAAGAAAAAAAAAAAAGATGCCTAGACACCCTATCTATGTTTCACAATCTATGAGGATAAAGGGGTAAAGTAAATATGGTTAAACCAGATGTGGTGGTGCAAGCCTATAATCCCAGCACTCAGGAGGCTGAGGCAGGAGAATCAGTGCGAGTTCGAGACCCACCTGGGCTATAAAAGTGCACTCAACACCAGCCTGAACTGTATAGTGAGACCCTGTCTCAAAAAAAAAAAAAGGTTGATTTCTTGATTTTCATCATGATTTTGTTCTCTAAAAATCACAGCTGCCACTGAGTCAGCAGATACTGAACTATTGCCACAAGAGGAAACACAAGGTGAGGTTCTCAAGGACATCTGGTCACATTTCATCAACTGAAATGCCATTTCCATTTTTGAGGTTTACTTGCCAACTTCCTTATGAAACAAGCCAGTCACATTCTTTGCCCTTCTCCCCTATAACCCTTGTCCTGCTTAGTACTTAGTGGATGCTTGAAACATGGCCTTCCAGAACCACAGAAATTGCCTTGCCTGAAAAAGTAGCACTTTTCATGTCTTACAAAAAGTAAAACCACTTGAGCAATTTCCTCTAAAGTTGTCCACCAAACCTTTCATAAAAGTGTTGCCATTGTATGAATCCACAAATCTAGCAGTTCTTCCATCTTTTTCATAGATGCGCCATGCTTCATAGATATAAATTCAGGGCTTTTGGGAACAGCCTTGTAGCCATGCCAGTAGTTTTTCTCTCCTTTTTTTGATGTTCATGGTTGTAAACGCATGATTATTGAATTCCTATCTCCAAGTCAGACCTGGACAAAGCTTCTAGATTGCTTTCACACTGAAAGGCTCATCACAGCCTCCTGGTAGGTAGGGTCACTGGGCAAGCACTTCAGCATGGTGCTTAGAGACCATGTGAAACAGCAAAAATAACCAGCAAAAACATAAAAAGGCAAAAATTTCCAACTAACTGGACTGTGAGAAGGATACTTGTGTATAGTAGAAAGAGGGCAGAGGTAGCTCTCAGCTAAGGATCAATGCTGTGAATGATTCATATTATTCTGACTTCCTGTACATCGTCCCGAGTGACCAAATATTGAACGGCATTGAGTTTTGGTTGTAAATAGATCTTGTGGTGTAGACAAATTCACTGAACTGGAAAATGTGAATAATGAAGATGGATGGTATCTATTTTTAACAGCCTCTATAAGGCGTTGCAAAACATAGCCAACTTGAGGAAACTCTGAATTACATAATTTGTGAATGTGAAGTAGTGCTTTTCTTTAATATTTATGACAGTGTAAAAATTAGAAGTATTCTCCGAAGAAACCAGGCTGAGTACATTCAGGTCTACTCTTCTGCTCCACCCAAGTTATACCTTTGCCCTTTGCCACACCTATGGTTGTTATTAGGTATTGAGGTTCACTAGAGAGGTCATTTTATTCTTTGTTCTTTTAACTGAAGATAAACAGAGATTTAACAAAAACTCTATGTATATATGGAAACATTAACTACTAACTATAAATACATGTGTGTCAGTCAGAGCTAGTATTTTAAAAATTCTTTAATAAAATCAAACTTACCAAAATTAGGTAAGTTTAAGGTAAGTATAATTAATCATTATACCTGATGAATTAATACAAAAGAGAAAGCACAAGCAAAATAATCTATTTTTCAAAAAAGCCAATGAATCCAAAAGGGCAAAGATTATATAGTATCTGATGAACAGTTTTCTCCATATTTGATACTAAGAAGAAATTAAATGCTCTTCTTTTCATTTTTGACCTAATTTGAAAAAGGAGCATAAAATTTCCCATGAATATGACATTTCCCTCTACTTTTTTTCCAACGTTACTATGATTGCTTTTGCAATTATTCTATGTTGATTGTTGCATATTGTGTCTCTTATGGACTTTCCAGATCAGGGATTAGTTTTAACCTATTCGCTTCAGGTCATTGACCCATAGCTCAGGTTCTGGTTCATATTAGGTATTTGACAAGAAGTTGACTGACAATATTTTGGCCCTAGCCCTTCAAAGTCAGTAAGGTCTCAGGACATAAGAGAACCTGTAGTCTAACATTCTATAACTCAGTGGTGTCCCAAATTTTCTGTTCAAGGAAATTATGGGGCCACAGGGGAAAGGGATTGATTATATATACAGTGCCTAAGGAGAGTCACCTGGAGAGAGAACATTTTCTCAGAATTTCACAGAGAGCAAATTGGTCAAACAATGGCCATGACTCATCCAGATGGCTGACACTGACAAAAGTTCTACAAAACATGGTACATAGTTTCAAGGCAAATCCTGAGGGGATTTGACTGACCTTGTCAGATACAAAAATTACATGTTTTGTTATATAGGTCTTGTTTTAACTTTCACTTAACCACCCAGCAGAAAAGTTTAATCACAAGGCATAAAAAGTAAAACCAGGCCCGGCGGGATGGCTCAGTGGTCTAAAGCGCCTGCTTGGGAAAGCTTGGGCGGCTTCAGGGACCACGGTTCGATCCCCGGCACCACATGCTGCGCCAGCCCTGCCCTCGGGGTGGGCTGAGCCGGCCATGAAAATGAGTGAATAAACAAACAAAGGTTCTGAAAGAAGAAAAAAATAAATAAATAAAATAAAAATACCTTAAAAAAAAAAAAGTAAAACCAGATTAGTACGCTGAGCTGTAAAGAGCTCAAATCAACAGCTTCTGACATTGCCAGTTCTGCTGATAACCCATTACTATTACAGAATATTGGACTATGTATACAACTACTTTCTCTTAGTTCAATGAGAAGAAATATTTGTACCAATAGTATTTAGAAAAGTTATCATGTCTGCATCTTGTACTCTGAAGAACTACTACGAAGACAACAATATGCATTGTATCAATTACTGTGTTTGTCCTACTAGCGTGTTTTACAACTATCTCAATGTTATTTCTTATTAAAAGTAATAAAAAAGATAAAAAAGGAAGTTGGCCGAACAAGGGTTTGAATGGAAAAAAAGGAAAATGAATGAATGTAAGTCTGTTGAGCACTTACTATATCTAAGACAGTTGCTCTTCCACTAATTTCTCACAAACTTCATTTTGAATTTCCTTCTATAGGCCAGAGAATCCAGCTATGAGATCTTTTGTAGTAACCAGTGTCACCACATCAGATGCTATCAGTTGCCAACTTGCCTTCCATCTCCTGCTCTTTCTTGCTTGGTAATACCTCAAAGGTGTATATAACACCCTTACTCCCATACACTCTTTCCAAACTTCAAAGGTAGGCAATCCTCCCTTGAACTTTAAATATAACCTCTATGTAGTTTAGGAAATTGGGGCAGAGTCTCTGTCCTTATCAGTGTTTTGTGTGGAAGCTGGCATGTGGCTTCGTTCTGGCCAATGCAATGAGAGAGCAGCTTCTCTGGGTGACCAATGTTCTGGGAAAGATATTAATTTCCTAAGAGGAAACTGGAAAAGGTAGAATCACTGTATTTTATGTTTCCTGTATGTGATGGCTGGAATAATTGCAGCCCTCCTATGGCCCAGTATAATGAAGAAGAGAGACTGTCCTGGAGTCCCTCAGAGTAAGACTGAACCGCTGGATTATGCTCCTGCAAATGACCCTACTTCGCCCTTGTCAGGCTGAGCGCTACCCTTCATATTGTTTAAGCATTTAAAGGAAGTATTATTTTCAGATAAAAAAGGTAGCAAATGCAAACTTCATCCCAGAGCTAGCTCCAAACCTTTCCTTTCCACCTTCCTGTCTTGCAAAACTCAACATTGTTTCAAACGAAGACTGGAAGTTTTTGAGTCTGATGATCTGTGACTATTGTTCAAAACCATTCAACAGATTCAACAATCCACTGCCCTGCATTCGTTGTATCTTTCATAATAGACCCACCGACTGCACAGGGACAATTTAGATGCACTAAGCACCAAGTCATGCTTAACCACACTCAAATTTATATTTTCTTCACAACTGTCCTTATCTTTCTATATAGATTGTAAGTTCTCTGAGGGAAGCAACCTAGTCTTGCTTTTCTGTACATCTCCATCAGTTTCTTTTTACCTTGACAGAAACACAAAGTAAATGATCTCAAACAGCAGATGATGAAACTTTGCTTCCTGTAACCAAGCTTCAAGGGTGATCTGGCATCACAAATGAGCGGATGGAGGAGTAGCTGGGGACTGGGACACAGATGGAGCTCTGCAACTCGACGCTTTCTTGGAAATACTAGGCCTCTGAATTTCTCTGTGTGGCTGGAGCATGGCTTCTGGGTACTTGCAAGAGTGACAATCATACAGCTGCTGTCAAACAAAATGAGATGCTTCTTTCCTGCCACTTCTGCAGAGACACTTGTGGGGAGAAGAATCCACCCTTGAGAAGAGGCTTGTCTGAGTGGGAGTTGGGAGCCCATTGCTAGATGAACGTTGTGGCTGGCGAGGTCTTACATCTGACCCTGGCTGTGTGTCTACACCTGTGTCCAGGCACGAAGGGAAAAGGAAGACAACTGATTCCAGCCTTCTAGGTTCCTCTCCATGCTCCCAGGTGAGAAGCACGTGCACTACTCAAAGTCCTCTAGAGGAACAGAGTGATAGAACATTTTAAAAAGGATTTATGGGGCTGGGGAGATAGCTCCGTGGCACAAGTGCCTGCCTGGCAAGTGCAAGGTCGTGAGTTTGAACCCCAGTCCCACCAAAAAAAAAGGAGTAAAAAATAAAAAGGATTTATTTGACTGGCCTATATCATGGAGCTGTGCCTATCTGCAGGCTGGAAGGCCAGGGAAACCTACAGCTACACAGTGCAAGAAGCTAGAAACTTTAGAATAAGAGAGACTGGCAATGTACTTTCAGCCTGAGACTGAAGGCTCAGAGCTCCACAGAGGAGTCACAGATGGAGTCAACATCGAAAGGGTGAAGAGTCCAGAGTCTGGTGTCTCTGAAAAATGACAGCAGCAGTGGACATGCTCACCTAAGAATGGAGCTGCACAAGCTGCTGGGCGTCTTCCTCTTCCACTTTATTCCATCTGGTCTCAGCTCTCTGAGTCCCACCCATGTCACTTGTCTCTGGAGATATCCTCACAGACTCCCAGAAGCATGCTTGGTCAGTTTTCTAGGCATCTCCCCACCCGAGCAAGTTGAGGGCCCAGATTCAGCATCCACAGTGAGTAAACAGCAGTCACTCAGCCAATGCGTAGGGAACTTAAGAACACAAACTAGTTCCTCAGGAATCATGAATGAGCACGCACAGTGCACCCCTGTCAAGTTCTTTCCCAAATTCAGAACTCAATGGAGACACCCTGCAAAGCAGCCAGCACCCATATGTTAGAGCTGAGAACTTGTTACCCTTAAGCCTTTTACACATGCTCCTTACCCTGCTCATTACGGCTAGCATGTCCTTTAGTCTCCCATTGCACTAACTCACACATGTCCACCTCAGCTCCATTCAAATGCCTATCTACTTGCTTGGCTTTGACAGTCATCAGTTTTGGGCCATTTAGCCCCTAACCTTTCTTTGTAGCTCTCTCAAATCTGTTCCTTCTGTAGATGGGAAAAGAGAGAGAAAACAGCAATCACTCTTGGGCACTGTCCCAGATGCCCAAGGACACAGACTGACCATGATTAATTCACAGACACAGAGCCTGGAATGGCACCATCCTTTTGCCAAATACAAGAGAGGCAAGGGAGGGAAGAGCCGCCTGCTTTCTTTCCTTGTTTGCATGAACTAGTAAACAATAGTATGGCTTGTGGAATGTCAGAACCTCAGATGTGTCTTCATTTAGTTCCCCATGGCCTTCATCAGCCCACATCATGACGCAAGAATTCTCAGCCAATCATTGCTTAGAGTAGTTAGGAAATTTCTAGTTTCTTGAAGTATATTCTGAAGATATGCCTCATGTATATCTGCATTTTATAATCAGAAAATGACTAATAGTACATTTAAATCAGTCCAGTTAGTCCTGAAGGTGTGAGTTTCCTCTTCACTGAAATGCTGTACAACCTCTCCCATCCCTAAAAATCTCCCTCATGCCCTGCGTGGTATATGACCTCCTACCTGATAGTCCCCATATTGACTGCTGGGACAAGTTCCCTGTTCTTGAAAATGTAATCAGTATGAACTCTGCATCTAGCTTCCTTTGCTCAATATGTACCTGCAAGATCTATCCATGTCATTTCCACAACAGTAGTTAATTTGTTGTTTAATTTCATTGAATGAATACTGCACCATCTACATTTGGGTTGTTTCCACTTTAGGCTCCTTTCAGATAAATTTTCTATGAACTTACTAGTCAAAAATTATGATAGATGGTTAAAAAAAGGACTCAGGACTGCAGATGTATCTCAGTGATAGAACATTTGCCTAGCATACAAGAGACCCTGGGTTCAAGCCTCGGCATCATTCCCTTTCCATTTCCCCTCCCCCCACAAAAAAAAAGGAAAAAGAAAAATAAACCAGGCTCTTGAGCACACAGAAAGATCTTGAAAACTGGTTCATCCTTTAATATTTGCATCAAATGTGTTTTTCAAAAAATTTTCCCCTCTGCTCACCCCTGTGGACATCAGTCCTTTTTTATCCCTGAATTTCCATGTCATCTCTATTGCCCTTTATCTCCTCACCTGGAAAAGATAATGACAGTGAACAATGTATACAAAAATTTTTGTACACATCTTTATGGAAACATATATACTCTTATGCTCATTGCTAAAAGAGGAGTTCTAAGCCGGGCCTGGTGGCACATGCTTATAATCCCAGCACTCGGGAGGCTGAGGCAGGAGGATTGATGCGAGTTCAAGACCAGCCTGGGCTACAAAAGTGAGCTCAAGGCCAGCCTGAACTGCATAGTGAGACCCTGTCTCAAAAAGACAAAAAAAAAAAAAAAGAGGAGTTCTATTTTACAAAGTGTTCTTGGTCTTTTTATAGTACTTATAATATGATAGTATTTATAGTGTATTAAAAACCTACAGCATTTTGATATCAATGCACGCATCATTGGTCTTAAGGGCCATGTAGAATAGATGCGTTATGATTCCTTTGGAGTCTCTCCAGTCACAGGACAGTAGGTTGTTCCCAGTCTTTTCCTGTAATAGACAATGCCAGAGTGAAGATCTTCATATATTTTGGAAATTATTTGAAAGCATATCACAGAACTGTAGTGACCACATGATAGGTTTAATAGTAGCTGCTTTGTAAATGTTGATATTGGTGGCGTGAGAGGCATGTTTCTTTCATGCTAGACAATCCTGAGGAGCATCAAGCTTTAAAGTGTTTGCTAATTAGCTAATGAAGAAAACGATGATTTGATTTTCTCCCATGCCCTCCTCTTCCATCTCCTACTCTTCCTTTCCCTCCTCCCCTTTTCTCCTTCCCTTCCAAGTATCTTAACTTCCTTGGCTCTCAGTGTAAGGAAACTAATTTGTATTTCATAAAAATTGCTTTAAAAGACCCAGCCTTAACTATAAGACTCATTAACCAGAATGGTTTGTGTTTGATACAACATAAGTAAGCAAAGAGAGTTGGAATGGCTAACCAAAGGCATTCATTCATAGGATGAAGTATTCAGCCATCATTAATGTGATGGTGTACACCAGGGTTCGCACAGCGTGAAGCCCAGACCAACAGCACCCATGTTACCTTATTCGAGATGCAAGTTCTTGGGCTGAGGGCGGAGCTCACTGGAAGAGTGTTCACCTAAACATGCCCAAGACTCTGGGTGCACTGTAAAAACAATAACAAAATGCAAACTCTCAGACTCATCCTGGAAGTATGCACAGAGTAAGAGACTCGATGGACAGAGAGGCCAACACTTTGGGCTTTATCGAGCTCCTATGATTTTGGTGCATGCTCACATTTGAGAACCACTGGAGTAGACCTTTACCGACATTAAAAGGGATCCACAAATATAATGAGCTGAATAAAAGCAGATCACAGAAGAGTATGATCCTAGCTTTGAAATATTCATCCATATATATATATAATTACAAACCCTGTTTTTTTCTTTCTTTTTCTTGACATTTATTTGTAGTTTCAAGTATTGGTATAGTATAACAATTTTATTGTAATTTTAAGAGAGTGAAATAAAAACTTTGCATTAGAATGATTTGGGGAAGATGGACGTGTCAATGCCCTGAATTTTTATCTCTTTCGGAGTCTCCTCATTTCCACAGCCCTCAACCTGTTGAGTGTCTCAAGAAGACTGAAACACAGCAGCTTTCTATTCTTCCCCTTAGCACACCTGGAATTTTCAGATTCTGGCAAACCTGCTAAGATAACAGCTGGTACATAAGTCCTGAAAATGTTAGGTGCATGTGTTTCTGAAGGAGGTTTCAGATGTCAGCTGTGCTGCCTGTCCCTTTTTCCATTTAAGGCTGGCCTGAACATTTCTGTTTCGAATGTCAGGGCTACACTGCTCTCTTAGCAACCCTTCACCCAGATTTTGCTCTGAAGCTGTGTTCCAAGCTCATGTCAAAAACTTGTCACCTCCAAGTTCCTAGCAAGACTGGCATCAGACAAGAGAATGAACTCCTGACCCCAGCCTGACTCCTACTCTTAGGAGCTTGAACTGCACAGATCCTGTATACTTAAATAGGCAGTTATCCCATAACAGGTATAACTCATAGTCTCACTGGCCTACAACATCCAGGAGTACAAAAATGCAACTTTATTTTTAGAAAGGTGAGATTTAATGCACAAGACCATGGCTTCCATTTCTAGCTAAAACACTTTTGTTAATTCTGTTAATAAATTTCTTAATTTTACTACTAGCCCAAGCCCAGAAATATTTGGTTTTTAAAAAATTTTTTTATTATTATTTATTTATTTTTTCTTGTTTCAGAACCTTTGTTTGTTTATTCACTCATATTTTTATGGCCAGCTCAGCCCACCCCAAGGGCAAGGCTGGCACAGCATGTGGTGCTGGGGATTGAACCGTGGTCCCTGAAGCTGCCCAAGCTTCCCCAAGCAGGCACTTTAGACCACTGAGCCATCCCGCCGGGCCCCCAAGCCCAGAAATATTTGACTTTTTTTTTTTTCTTCAGGGTCAGATGACCCTTCCAGTAAGGATATTGCCTTAGGGTATATTTCTTAACCCTAAAGCAATTTATTTTTAATCTCCACCCCCTTGTTTCTGAAATACTGTCTGCAATTGAGAGGGTAGAGTCATTTTGCCTCTGGGGCCTGTGCTCTCCGATTTCTATAGGACTTTGGCTCCAGTCATTTCCTAGGAACTTGTCTGGGTCGGGGTGTTCTAAGTGGTGATAGGTCTTCAAGCGCAGACTCACTCGGTCCTCACAGTACAGGACCCTTATTGATGCCATCTTGTCATGGCGCCTATTGCCAATTTAAAAACACTTTGGGGCTAGTGAGATAGCTGATCAGACTAAAGCACCCACTTAGATAAGTTTAGACAAGTTCAGGGACTACAGTTTGATCCCAGCACCACATGCCACACCAGCCCAGCCCCTGGGGCAGGCTGAGTTAGCCTGAGTCTGGATGTGGTGGTGCATGCCTGTAATCCCAACACCGGGGAAGGCTGAAAGCCAGGAGATCCACATGAATGGGAGCCACATAGTGAGATCCTATAGCAACCAAATATATATATGTATATATATATATATATATATATATATATATATATATATATATTTAAAAATCAACAAATATACTTGGACAATACATTGTGATATTTAGTATTTGTTATTAGGTTAAACCAAAATCTTAGAAGTTATTATCAGCTAGTTTTAAATTAGAAAGGCTTATGATGGATAAATTTTTGGCTCATCAATCCAATACTTTGCTAATCTTAATATTGTCAGAGGTAGGATGTTACTGGAGAATCTAGTCACTTTTTCAGGACCTTTAATTACTTAGAATGTTAATTCTTAGAAATATGTGTCCTTGTTGATGTTAAAGGTATTAAACTCTAAGAACTGGCTAAAAACACATGAAAGAGGTTCCTTCCTATTGTATGTGCAGATATTAGGATACAACTTTGCTTGACCCATCAGCCTCCTATCCGCGGCTGTTGGTATAGGAAGATTTCTCAGCGATGCTGATAAGGAGGCTGCTTCGGCAGTGTTGCTGCCTATGAACAGTACATGCCAGATGTGCTCAGACCTCCCAAAGGAGCTCAGAGCTAGAAGTTTGCAATACCAGCCCAAGACCAGTTCTTTGGTGCCCATTAATGGAGCATTTGTATAATAAACATCTGTGTAGCTGGTAGAACGTGATCTGACGTTGCTTTCCCTCTAATCGCGTAGTGAAATCATGAGTAGCTAAATCTCATTCCCTCAAACTTCTTTAGTGTCCATTGTTTTCCTGGAAAAAAAAAAAAAAAAGTAAGCATTGAGCATGGTCAAACCGACCTGAGTCAGTTTGCAATAAACTGTGTCCTAGTCCGGGTCTCAGTGAGGACAGGGCACCCTTCATGCTGCCATCTATAGAACGTCCCTTCATTCTGGCTCAGGATCCCTAGTGAGGTTGGCTGATTCTCATCCACCACGCAAGACCGATCTAATCATTCCTCATGCTACTCCTCAGCTGTGGAGAATGTGGAAGGAAAGCATAGCTGTCCCTTTCGTGGGCTACAGAAGTGAAAGTGGGGGCAAGGGAGATAGCTTGGTGGTCTAAGCACCTGCCTGGCGAGCGCAAGGACTAGAGCTTGATCCCCAGTATTGCTTGCCAGGCTATGGAGCCCCCCGGTGTGGTAGTGCACACCTGGAATCCAGAGCCGGGGAGGCTGAGACAGAAGGATCATTACGAGTCTAAGCTGTATAACAAGAGCTTGTACCGAATAAATAAATACAAGATATGTATAATTTTTTTAAAGTGAAGGTGGGAAATTAGCTAGCATCTACCTACCATCCTTCTACAAGTTTAATATCTCATAAAGGAGGTAGGAGTTAAATACTCGTGAGGAAGAATTTCCTTCATAATCTCTGTTTTTTTTTTTTAAATTTTATTTATTTATGCTATGGCTGGCTTAGCCTGCTGCCCTGGGGGTGGGGCTGACGCAGCATGTGGTGCCCAGGAATCGAACCATGATCCCTGAGGTTGCCTCAGCTTTCTTCCCTAAGCAGACACTTTAGACCTCTGAACCATCTCTCTGGCCTCTCTGTTGTCAAATAAATATATCTCACACCCCTATTGAAATATAGTTATTTAACAAAGAAAAGTCCTTATTTTGCCCAAGTATTCCTGTCTTACAAGTTACTTAGCATTCTTTCACTTTGCCCACTAAAAGTCAATAGCTAAAAGAAAAGCTGTCAGAGGCGTCTAAATGCCTCCACAGGAACGGTAATGACCTGGCTGGGAACTGCTGAGTTAGCGGCCTCCAAGCTGTTTCTACCATCTCCAGGAGGTTGCAGAGGCCTAGGGCAGAGGAGGGAAGCCAGGGGTGAGGCCTCGGACACCACACCTGCTTCACCTGCTTCAGAACACCCCTCTCAACCACGTGATCTTTTCCAGACTGCCGTATACGTGCAGAATTCTTGAGCGGCGAAACCTCGCATGGTTTCTGTTTTCCAGCCCATCCACACTGTTTTTTTTTTTTGTTTTGTTTTGTTTTTTGTTTTTTTTTTTTGACTCTTCCTCCAAGAGTGTTCAGAGAGGCCTACAACTGATCTTTTACCTCCAGCTTCAATATTCTTATCTCTTGGGTGTGGACTCAAGACTATCATTGTCATGTTTTTGCAAGGTACAGTGGATCAAAATTCTCCCCGAGAGCTTAAAATAATGCTAAAATGAGGCTCTACAATTACACACTGTATTCGCAAAGTTGGTAACGGTTTATTGCGGTGTTTCACGTGTATTTAAAATTTGAACAGTCTGAAAATTTGTTTTTGAAGTATTTGGCTTTTACTTTTGTGTGTGTGTGTGTGTGTGTGTTTGTAATAGAAACAAAAAATGAGCCAATCATGGTGGCCGATGCTTTATTTAATTCCAATTATTCAGGAGGCTGACTTAGGAGGGTTTCATTTCCAAGGCCAGGCTGAGTGACTTAGCAAGACTCTGTCTCAAAATAAAATAGAAAAGGGGCTGGCAACATGGCTCAGCTGGGGCTAGGGAGAAAGCTCCGTGGCACAAGTGCCTACCTGCCAAGTACAAAGTGATGAGTTCAAACCCCAGTCCCACAAAAAAAAAAAAAAAAAAAAAAAAAAAAAAAAAAAGATGACTCAGCGGTCTAAAGCACCTGCTTAGGAAAGCTTAGACAATCACAGGGACTACAGTTCAATCCCTGGCACTACAAGCTGCACTAGCCCCACCCCCAGGGCAGGTAGGGTGAGCCAGCCATAATAAAAATAAATAAATAAATAAATAAATAAATAAAATAGAAAAAGCTCTCAGGGAGTGCTTGCTTAGCATGAACAAGGCCCTGAGTTTAGTCCCAAATAGACAAACAGTATCAATTTTGTATTGGGTAGCACCATAGTGGTTTGTGTATATTTTCCTAAAAGACAGAATCTTTGAGGCAAAAAGTCTTCCTGAGATGCCAGGGACTTGTGAAAGGAATAAGTGTGGAAGTGGAAGAGGGTAGGTTGACTGTCCCACCACCTGGGTGCAGAAACCAACAAGTGACTAGAGTTGCTGTTCACGTATGGGACTTGGGAAGGGTGCAGTCATAGACAAAGTCACTTTAAGACTGCCGGGGAAATGGAAGGGTGGGCAGATAGGTAGACTGAGGCCCTCATTCCTGGGTGTTTGCACACAGGTTTAGCTCTGGTCAAGATGGAAGCTGTAGCAGTGCTACCTGGGGCCCCAGGAATAGCCCTAGGCAGAAAGGCTAAGGTAGGCACCTCTTGGGGTGATCCTGACAGGCAGCACCTGAGGTGGCTTCTTCTAGTGGATGGGGCAGCCCTAAAGCCTGACCAGCCTTGTTACTGGACATTGAGAAGGGGCTTCTGGGAGCAGCTGGGTAAGTGAGAGAGAGAGAGATAAGACCTCCCAGCCAGTGACATGCAGCTGTAACTAAAGTTAACATAATGAAAGCTGGGATAGTACCCACTGGGTAACATTTCCTTAGGTCTTGGAGTCAACATATTTAGTAACTGCCAGAGTTGCATGTGGACATTTTTTTTTTTTTTTCAGTATGCAGAATTGAACTCAGGACCTCGAGCTTGCCAGGCAAGCACTTATGTATATGGACTTTCATAAGCTTCTAGCAATTTCACTTATGTAGGGCCCTTCCTCCATAAACAAATACTAAAAATTGCACTTTGAAACTGCATTAGTACAAAAATGAATACAACCCAGACTAAATTAATTATAATTAGTTTTTTCTTCTTATTTCAAGAAGAATAAAAGTGAAATTATTTTTGCTGCCTTTGGAAAATATTGTAGGCTCTAGGCCCCTTTGCCTAACATTGCTAATGAATGTGCTGTCACTAGTAACTGCTTTCTTCTGGTGTTTTTTTTTTTTTTTTTTTTTTTTGAGACAGGGTCTCACTGTGCAGTTCAGGCTGGCTTTGAGCTCACTTTTGTAGCCCAGGCTAGTCTCGAACTCACAATGATCCTCCTGCCTCAGCCTCCCAAGTGCTGGGATTACAGGCATGAGCCACCACTCCCGGCTGTTTTGTTTTTTAATTCTAGAAGCTTCTCACCTCTTTTCTTCTTTTTGACACTTGCTGACTTCTTTAAGTTCTGTCCAAATCTGTCCTTTCAATAAAATTGGAAGTGTGCCAGCAAGTTGTCCATGTTTAATTATTTGCCAGACATTTCAATTTTAAAAAGAACCACATTTGTTATCAAATCAGTTTTTTCAGTACATTTGCTACTTTAAAAAATGCACCCACTCTAAACTCAAGATGACTTTTCATAGAAGTAGGAAGCACCTGTTTTCCATGAGTATCTGTGCACCCACCCTGAACATCTCCACTCTTGAACCACAAAGCAAGGATCTGTGGCTTCAATCATTCAGAAAACAACACCGTCACGAATTGATGTGCTTCACTTGTCTGCCTCCTGAGGCTTGCACAACTCTGCATACTGTTTACCCTTTCTGGGAGGGTGCTGCTACAGCATTGGCTCTCAGATTAAAAACAAAGCACAGGGCCTGAGAGATAGCACAGTGGACTAAGTGCCTGCCTGGAAAACTCAGGGACACCTGAGTTCAGTCCTCAGTTGCACATGCCACCCCAGCCCTGCCCCTGAGTGTGCTGAGTCGGCCAGCGAGACTGGGCATGGCAGTGCAGCCCTGTAATTCCAGCAATGGGGAGGCTGAAGACAGGAGGATCACCATGAGCCTTAGCTGCATAGTGACACACTGTACCAAATACATAAAAACAAAAACAAGCAAAACCAAAACCAGAATCATTCTGTGAACATTCTGTGCTCAGAAAAGAATTATTTCCTTAGTTTTTTTTTTTTTTCTGTGTATTCTTCCCTCTGTCCATATTGCTAGAATCAGACTGAACAACAGTTATAGGGGGCTGCAATGGTTCATTTAGGAGGAAGCCATATCCACTGGCTCCAATTCTCATTTGGTGTCTTAGTTACTCTTTTCTTGTTGCTGGGACAAATACGTGACACACAAGTTTAGGAAAAGGTTTACTTAGCTCACAGTCACTGGACATTTCAAGTCTCTGCCCCTACTCTATAGGGTCTGGATGAGAGGCTGGGGCACTACTGTGTGCAGCATGATTCCCTCCATACCTCTAACAGAGGCCGCCAGGCCTGGGGGCTGGAGGAGGCATGCTGTCAGTTTAATGGCTCCACATCTTGTTAGCCCCACCCATCAAGCTCCCTCTGGCCCCACCCCTTGAGCTGTGTGCTTGACAGCTCCATGATTTACATGAGGCTTTGGGGGGACAATTAGACACAAACCATAATATTCTGCTCCTGGACCCCCAAAGTCTTATGTATATCCCTTTCTGCAAAAGGCATTTTAGTCCATCTCTAAGAGTTGCCAAAGTCCCAAGAGTTTCAGCATTGCTGAAAAGTCCAAGTTCCAACTTTCTTCCAAGATCCAAGGCAAACTCAGCTGTGAGCCCCTGTATAAATAAAAAGTTAACTACATCCAACATTCAAAGGCACAAGATAAACATTGCCATGCCAAAAGGTGTACACAAAAAGATATGAACCATTGGGATCAAAACAAGTCCAAAACCCACCAGGGAAAATATTAAGTCCTATAGTTCCATGCAGAACATCCAAAACAATCTGTGGCAAATCGTGAGCTCCATGTGGCTCCACCCCTATGATACTCTTGGTGGTAGCTCCAAAAGCTTCTCTCTTAGGTTGGCTTTGCTCCCACCTTGTAGCTTTCCTTAGATAATCCATGTTCCTGGCTTTTCCAAACATCTGGGGTTTCCGCAGAATAGGCTTCTCACTCACAGTTTCACACACTGCCTTCTCAGGGGCACACTGTCGGGCCTCCCAGACCTTCTGAAATCAAGGTGGAAGCTTTCTTAACCTTAGAACCCCTGAATTTTTCACACACCTAAAACCCCACACAACATGGGTGATGCCAAGGTCTGCTGCCAGCTGGAGCAGTAGCCAGGCTTCCTTCTCTCTTAGCTGTAAGGGTTGAGTGCCTGAATTTCTGAGCACTCTGACCCTGACTTGAGGAAACAAATTCTGTATGCTGGTGCAATTTTGTAGTCCAGTATGGCCACCGCCTCCATTCTGAAATCTGATGTGACCTCTGCCTCCATTCTAGAATATGGGGCTCTGTAGCTTTTTCCTCAGAGCAAAGTCCCATACCCTTGCAATTCTGAAGCTGCAAAGGGTGAGAAACTATCACCTCCTGTGATGCTTTCAGGACATGTTTTCTATTTTCCTATTCCTCCTGGGCAAAGGAGATCTCAACTCTGTCTTTGCAATCCACAGCCTTCCTGGTGCTTTCTTTCTGGCTAAACTCACCACAATTTAATTTCTTCGGCTGGGCTCTTTGCTTTTCATTATCAACATATATTTGACCTAGAGCCCCCAGCAATAACCATGCCAATACCCCAATATTTGACTGCTTTGAGATTTCTTTTGAAAGATCAATCAGTCCTCCTTGTTTAATTTCAGTCTCAGGCAAAATCTCTGGACGTGGGCAAAATTCAGACAAACTTTCTGCCAACCCAAAACACAAATGATCTGGAGTCCAACAGCCAATGCAGTCCTTCGTCCCAGAAGAAACCTCCCCAGGCTGGTCTTTACAGTCAGCATTCCTTGTCAGCATTCTGGTCTGAGCTCTGATCAGAATCTCCCAAACAAACAGCTGAAGCTGTTCCAATGCTTCATTTTTAGGCAACGTCTCTGAACCTTTCCTGTCTCTTCCCAGAAACCATTCCCAAAAGCTTGTAATCCACATTGTATAGCCACAGCAATGACTCTCCTCCTCTGGTACCACATTCTTAGTTACTTTTCTGTCATTGCTGGGACATATACCTGACATGCAAGCTTAGGGAAGGAAAGGTTTATTTAGCTCACAGTTACTGGAGGTTTCAAGACACTGCTCCTACTCTATAGGGTCTGGGTGAGAGACTGGGGAGCTACCATATCAAGGATGATCCACTCCATACCTCCAAGAGAGGCCATGAGGCCTGTGGGGGAGAGGAGGTGCATGCTGTCAGTTTAATGATTCAGTACCTCTCTGGCCCTGTCCCTCAAGCCCTACCCTGGTCCTCTGGCCCAGCCCCTTGAGCTGTGCTTGACAGCTTCATGATTTATATGAGGCTTTGGGGAGACAACTAGATACAAACCATAACATCTGGTCTATTTGCTTAATAATTTCAGAAGAAAACCAAAGGTATATATTTTTTTTATAATCTAGAAATCTCAGCTATGAGTCAGAAGAAAACTAAAAATTGATACAAGAGAAAGAGGAAGCTGTACAGACAGTTTGGTCTGAAGATTTATATTAATTGCCCAAGAATCTTGAAACCCATCAGTACTCCTTTTGAAGGGTAAGTGTTCATTAAGGACAGAAGGTCAGGGCTGGGAACACAGATAAGTGGCATGTGTACCTTCCTGGAAAGTGCAAGATCCCAAATTCAATCCCTTCATTCCCTAGTGCTGCATGCTGTGCCAGCCCCAGAATCCTGAGTACTGTGCCAGCCCTGAGTCCAGTCATGGTGATACAAGCCTATAACTGTGCCTGTAATCTCAATGCTGGGGAGGCTGAAATAGGAGAATCATTACAGGTCTGAACTGCATAGTGAGACCTTGTTATCAAATTAAAAAAAAAAAAAAGATAGAAGACCAGTCAACCCAATCCCATCCAATCCAACCCCACCCATACCAAGGCCCCTCATTTGTTTCTAACTTGTCTGACCAGTTACATCTCTTATATGATACTTCTGTGCGTCATGCTGGAACTTTCTGAAACATTTCATTATTGCTTAAATGTAAAAGTGTGTTCTCCATGGGGGCTAGGTATGCAGCTCAGTGGTAATGTGTTTTCCTAGCATACACAAGGCCCTAGGTTCAATTTCCAGCATGGAAAACAAAAACAAAGCTCAGATTCTGGCACTGCACGAATCTGGCGGAAATGTCAGCAAAGATACTTATAAGTTGTGTGTAATTCTTTGAATGAGTAACTGCCTCTGCCTTTTGGTTCCTAAATGAGGTCACAGTGGAACTGTCATGGGATTTTCATGAAGATGAGGTACAATAAGGCATACAGATGACACAAATCATATCTGGCTGCTAGCAAATGCTCAGAAATTTTTATAATGTTGATGCTGGAAAAGATGATAGCGATTACTGATGTCAGAGCTCTCATGAGGCGTATTATGTGACTGGGGAAATATTACATAGGGCAGAATTGAGACAGCATGATTGTAGCTGGAATCTACTCCTAAGGAATTACAGAGACATGAAACCTGAAAATACGCAGATCAGGGCTTCCTGGACACGAGCAAAGAACCCAGTGGGGGCAAAATGTGAAGACGTCAAATAAAAATGAATGCTAGCTTCAAACAAAGAAAAGTTTTGTTCACATAAAGAGAGAGTAAGTACATACTGTCCTCGCGGGGAGGGGAAGAAATTAGAAAACTTCAAGGATGAAGAAAGACTGGTGGGCTTCACAGCTAAAAATTCAAGACTGACTTCTTAGTCAGTGTCAGACTCCAGATGCCCCTGTGTGCCCTGACAGTAGAAGGAAGCTGGAAGACACCTCTGACCCAGTGATGTCGCAGCCATGGGGGTGGCGTCATAACGCAATGTACACTTCATGTGTTTGTGAAGATGCTGGTGTGAACAGACTCACTGTGCAGCCCCTGATAGAAAAGTACAGCACGAACAGTTAAGAAGGCTACGCTTGAGAATGAAGATAAATGGTTATGATGCTGGTCTATATGTTTCAGAATTTTTAGCACAATTTTAGAGGGTCTTCTTTTGACCTGCAAAAGGTACTGTAAGACACCACGCAGTCTTATGCTGCGGCAGCCTCCCCGTCTCTTGCTTACCACATCTATCTGTTGCGCATTTCGGCTTGTGAGAGTGCTCTGAGGTTTGCACCCTGGGAAGTGCCGCAGCAGCCTTCCCTGAGATAGGCGGCTGTCACTGTGCAGAAAGGGAGAGCTCAGGCTGGTTTCTGCTTCTTCCTGCTGAGCAAAACAGAGTCAGCAATCAGTCAAGTGGGGCTTCCTGTGTTCTCAGGGAAAAGTGACTTGGTTGCTCTACACATAAGGCAAGGAAGAAAGTACGCAGGAGACACCACTCTGGGCACATCTCTCCCAGGCTCCCTGGAGCTGAGACTTTGCCAGTGCAACAGGACTCAGTGCTAAACCCAGGCATCCTGGACAAATAAGGATGACTCATCCTATACCATCTGTACCATTTTCATTAAGCTTTAATTTTAAAAAATTTGGAGGAAAAAATAGGAAGATATATAGACCAAAATCTAGCAAACTGAGAGAAAAATTGAATCTAAATGACCATAAATGCAGAAGTCTTGGTGAAATGATGGTGGACTTAGAATATATTTCTAGATAAAACTAAAGTGAAACAACTATGAAAATGAAAACTTGGCACATTTTGTCTTTTAATTCGTCTTGTTTTTATGAAATAAGGTGAACAACACGTTTCAAAAATATACAGTGGTTGTAAGACTAGACAGCTAGGGGCTGGGGAGATAGCTGCGAGGCACAAGTGCCTGCTGGGCAAGTGCAAGGTCGTGAGTTCGAACCCTGGTCCCACAAAAAAAAAAAAAAAAAAAAAGACTAGACAGCTGGACCGCTGTGCATTTTTGTAACACAGGCAGCACCTATAGTTTTACAGCAGCTGTAAAACTAATAATATAAATAAGTATTGGAAAGAAGAGAGGGGAAGGAGTTAGGAGGACATTACTGTAGTGATTTAACTTCTGCAATAGTGACTTCATTCTATAATTAAAATAAGTAGCAAAATAAAAATCCATAAAGACTTCAACTAAGTAGGTTTATATAATGTTATTTCTTTGTTCATTTGTTTGTTTATTTATTTGGTACCAGAGATAAAACTCAGGACTTGGCCCTTGCCAGATAGGCACTTATGCCACTGAGTTCTGTCCCCAGCTATGTTTTTATTTTTATACAATTTTTTATTTCTTAAACATATGCTAGGAATGAGCAAACATTATCCTAAAGAAACATTTACTTAAAGCAGCACTTGAATTCATTTTTTAAAAAAATTTATGTTTTTATTTTTAAGAGAACTCCTAATTTCTCCAAGTGTCATTGTGATAGACCTGTTGCCTTCTTCATTCAGAGCTCTTACCAATGCTGAAGTGGTGTATATAAATCTTAGTGCTAGGACCACTTTTTCTACATTCCTATAGTTACACTTGAATTCATTTTAAATTTTTTTTTATAGTTTTATTACTTTTGACAAGAAATAACAGTGAGATAGTTTCAAAATACATTAGTAGTACAGCCACAATAATTAATACGATGCATATTATTGTCTTCACAGTAGTTGTTCAGAGTATAAGATGCAGACATGATAACTTTTCTAAACACCATGGGTACAATATTTCTTCTCATTGAGCTAAGAGAAAGTAGTTGTATGTATAGTCCAATAGTCCATAATAATAGTGGGTTATCAGCAGAGCTGGCGATGTCAGAAACTGTTGACTTGGGGCTTTTACAGCTCAGCATACTATACTGGTTTTACTTTTTTCTTTAGCTTTATTTTTAAAATTAATTTTAATGAGGAAAAAGATAAAACAGCAATGAAATAGTTCCAAAACAAGTTAGTAGGATGGTTACAATAATTAATACCATGCATATCGCTGTCTTCATAGTAGTTATTCAGGGGACAAGGTGCAGACTTAATGTTTTGTCTAAACAATATCAGTACAAACTTTTATTCTCAAGGAACTAAGACAAAGTAGCTGTATATCTATCCTAACTCTCGTGTGTGTGTGTGTGTGTGTGTGTGTGTGTGTGTGTGTGTGTATTTTGTTTTTAAAGTTTCTAATACTTTAGAAACTTTAAAATCTCATATGATACCATGGAGAAACATACCATGTCTTATAAGTAGATTGTAAGTCAGAGATATAGTGTGAGTCACAAAACAAAAAGTATAATTAAACAACTTTCATAAAATTAATTAAATACTAATTAATTAAAATTAAGTTAAGTATTTCAAAACAATATTCCAAAATTCAAATCAAATCATGAGTCCAACTGAGAGGCCAGAATGTTTTGTATCATATGTACAAATCTGTAATCAGTTTAGAGCACTCGCATAGTATTTGAATAGGTGAATATATACAAAGATATCAACTAAGAAAAAGTTTCCATGGTATT
Organism: Myocastor coypus; assembly: GCA_004027025.1. Lineage (NCBI taxonomy): Eukaryota > Metazoa > Chordata > Mammalia > Rodentia > Myocastoridae > Myocastor > Myocastor coypus. The sequence continues at coordinate 38,063 of PVJA010016537.1, forward strand.
AAATAATTGCTAAGAATAACACATAATGTAAATACTGGAATGGCAAATATATGACAAGAACTTCTAACAGCTTGCGGATGGGATATTGAACAAAGTTTTAGTGTGTCATGTGTATGGACAGTGCCCATGATGCTTACTAGTGGCTGGGTATCATTTGTGGAACTCAGCTACTGTTATTTCTTTGATATCCACCCTTTAGATCCAGTCACAATCATGACCCACAGGTTGCATGAGAAGTCCATTTATAGAATATGCTGATGGATATATTCTGCTGCTATATACAAAAGACTATTATATACCTCTTTTCCTGCTGTGTTTAATTATTTGCCTTATTTGGTGGGTTCTTTCCATTCTTCTTCATGGAGTTGTGGTCATTTTGATCTTTTTCTAGGATATCTTTTAGTAAACTATACAGGGTTGGCTTTGTCATCATGAAATTCTTTAGTTGTTCTGGTAGTACTTCACTTCTCATTGAACTTGAAAGAGAGTTTTGCAGGGTATAGCAGTCTGGGTCAATTTTTTTTCTTGCAAGACTTGTACTTTGCTCCAAGCTCTTCTTGAATTGATGGGTTTATCCTGTTTTATTTATATGTTTGTTTGTTTATTACCACCCAGTGGCATTCTATAAATTTGAAAAAAAATACAATAGTAGTACATTTGCAATAATTGATACAATGTATATTGTTGTCTTCATAGTAGTTATACAGAGCAGAGGGGGTAGACATGATAATTTTTCTAATTAATGTTAGTACAAAAATTTCTACTCATTGAAGTAAGAGAAAGTAGTTGGATACATAGTCGAATATTCCATAATCACAATGGATTATTTGCAGAACTGGCAATGTTGGAGGCTGTTGATTTAAGCCTTTTACAACCCAGCATTCTAATCTAGCTTTACATTTTATGCCTTATGGTTGAACTTTTTCTGCTGGGTGGTTAAAGGCAAGTTAAAGCAAGACCTGCACAACAAAACATGTAATTTTTGTATTTCCCAAGATCAGTCAAGTCCCCTCAGTATTTACTTTGAAACCATGTACAGTGCTTTGTAGAACTGTTGACTTGATGTTTTGTAAAGAGAAATCTGCCATTATTCTAATGTGCTTTCCTCTAAATGTGATCTGTTTCTTTTCTCTAGCAGCTTTTAGTATACTGTTCCTGTGCTGAATTTCTGGGGTCTTGAATATTATATGTCTGGATGTGGTTTTAACTGGGTTGGTGATATTTGGAGTTCTATATACTTCAGTTACCTGAATGTCAAATTGTCTCCCCATATTTGGGAAGTTTTCTGCTATTACGTCTGCCCATATTCTTTTTATATTATTTGTAAGGACTCCTTCTTTCTCATTAATGCCTTTTGGTCTTACGTTGTTCATCTTTGTATCATCCTGCAGATGTTGAATTACTTTTTCTTTCATCCTAGTTGTTATTAAGAGATCTTTTACCTCTTCACTAGCTGCAATTATGTCTTTAAGGTTTAAAAGTCTATTTTCACTTTCATTGAAATCGTTTTGCCAGCTTGTGATTGAGGTTTTAAGTTCTTGCATAGCACTTTGAATCTGCTACATACCTTCTATTACTTTCTCATATTGCTCATGGAACGATTCCATTATTTTCCTATTCTCCTCTATTTTTATCGGTGGCTTTAGAAGCACTTAGTGCTTCTTTTATTATAGGTATTATTTCTTTTTTTACTTCAGAAATTATTTCTAGTCTGATTTCCTCTGTACCTTTCTACAGTTGTTCCTTTACTTCAGATGCTACTATTTCAGAGATTTCAGGTGTGTGATTTATAATTTCTTCTATGCTATTGTCTCCTGTAATTGTTCCTGGTGGGCTTGGGGCCTGAGAGTGTATTTTTCTCCTTTCCTTTGCCATTTTGTATAGCCCTGCCTTCTGACCTTTGGTAGTGTTCTTACCTTAGCACCAGGTCTGGATCTAGCAAGTTCAAAGTTGTCCAGGTGTGTGTGGCTTGGGTCTGGCTGCTAAGTTCCACTTCTTCCTGTTGCATCTGTTGGAGGTGAGCCTGCTGTGCCACTCTGGTAGGATGTTCTGCTCCTGGATCAGCTTGGTGAGTCTTGTCTCTAGTCTTTCTGCAGGGAGTTCTGCGACAGTTTTCTACTCTGTGTGCACCAGGCCTGTTTGCTGGGTCAAATGAGTTTCTGGTGGGCCCAGAGAGGTCAATATTACACACTGGGTCTGGTCGCTGGGTCAGATCTTGAGTTCATTTTTATCATTTCAAAAACATTACATTATGATCTTTGGGGCCAGGCATATAGCTCATTGCCATAGCCACCTGATTGGCAAGTGCAAGGTCCTAAGTTTAATTCCTGGTACACAAAAATTCTTTCATCTAAAAGTAGCATTGATAGTACATTATTCTTTTTCTTTTGCAGTTTATCTCATCGTGGAAATATTAAGAATAGCAATTACTAAATATTGAGATTTCTTTTTTTTCTAGAACTTGGGGCAAAGTGAGATAAAATTTTCCATCATTTTTCAGTTTAAAAAATACTGTGATACTGTGGTATGACTGAGTGGAATAGCATGTGTTTACCATGTATGAGGTCCTGGACTCCATCTCTAGCACTGTAAAGTAAAATACCCATATGTACCAGAGCATGCTTGTAATCCCAGCATTTGGGATGCTGCAGGGAAGAAGATCACAGTGAGTTTGAGGCTGGCCTGGGCTACATAGTGAGTTCAAGGCCAGCCTAAGCTGTCTAGTAAGACCCTGTCTCAGGAAAAACAAAAACGAGTAAATAACAAAATAAAATTAGATAAAGTTCAATTACTGTAAGGGTAATGTACCATTACAAGTTAGCTAGTCTATGGCACACAAAGTCTGAAACATTATTCTAGATGTTTCTGTGAGTGAATATCTTAAATTGCATTAGCATCTAAATCAGAAGGCTACGATTACTCTTTGACATGTTTGTGGGTCTCAACCAGTGAGTTGAAGATCTTAGCAGAAAAAGGACATCTCCCTCAAAGAAGAAACTGTGCCTAACAGACTATTTTTAATGTTTTGTTTGTTTGCTGAGATACAGTCTCACTAGATAGTCCAGGCTGGCCTTGAACTTGCTATGTAGTCTAGGCTGGCCTGGAACTTATGGTAATCCTCCTGTCTCAGCCTCCTAAGTACTGGGCTACATGATGCACTACCATGTCTGGCTGCTTTTAGCCTAAAACTGGAGTTCTTCCCCAGAAGTTTTTAGCTTTCTGAATGACTTGCAGATTTTGGTCTTGCCAGCTTCCATAATATTTGATATGTGTCTATACATATTGATATGCACACACACACACACAGAGACACACACATACACGCATGATTCTGTTTCTCTGGGGAGCCCTGATTAGTGTAAGTGCTTATCACACATGTATAATTGCTATTAAAATATCATTACTCAATTTCATAAAGAAGTTAAAACTTGTATATGAGAAAATACATCCAGAGAAATTTAGAAAAACACCCATGTAGATTTCCCGCACCTCTTCCACAGCCAGTGACAGTGGCACTGAGACTCAAAGCCATGGAGGCCTGATTTAAGCACTTACCCTCCTGGCTTCTGAGCCACAATGGCTCCTGACCACGAAGCTAGGAGACAGGGTGATACATGTATTGTAAATATAAAAGCAATCGCTGTACGGGTGTCTTAGTTACTTTTTACTCGTTGCTGGGACAAATACCGACACTCAACGTGAATGAAGGAAAGGATTATTTAGCTCACAGTTACTGGAGGTTTCAGTCCATATTCAGCTGGACCAAGGTTGAATGGAACAGGGCAGAGAGTATCCAGTTCATGGTGGTAGAACAGCAACAATCTCGACAGAGGCAGCCAACCAATTAGGGCAGCAGAGCAACAGCATGTGTCTGTCTCTCTGTCTCTCTTTGCCTTAGCCTATCCACCTTAGGCCACACCCATAATCCCAGCCATAGTTAGACTGATAACCCCATCAGTACTAAAACACATAATACCAGTGGATGATGAGTCAAGTCTCAAACTGTAGAAGTCCCTGCCCCATGATTGCATGAAGCTTTGGGGGGACAACTAGACATAAACCATAACAATGGGCAATATGAATATATAAATATAGACATATGAAAATGCACATGTGTTTGTGTGATGATGTGGAGTCCAAAAAAGACTTTGGCCTAAAGGTTGGCCTCTGTCTGTTTCTTTTGACTCTCTCTCTCTCTCTCTCTCTCTCTCTTTCTCTCTCTCATCTTTCACTCTCCATCTCCCAATCTACTGGTCCAACACTCCTATCTCAGTGGCTTCCTTCTTTTCATTAGTCCTTCATGGTTGGCTGCCCTCTTCCTTCTGGGATCCATGAGTGACACAATGCTCCATAATTTATGGGTTCACTGTGTTGCCTGCCATTTGTCGCATGACTCACATGCCTCATCCTAACTTCCTTCTGGTCTGGGCTGCTCTAAAGAAGAGGTCTCTCAGTGGCAATAAACTAGATCTGCGTCAGTCAAGAGAGAAGGACTCTTGATAACAGGTCTACTAGTTAGGCATCAGGTCATCTGCCAAGATAAAGAAGTGTTCTGTGAAAAACACAATGCCCAGATCCATGATCACCTCTCCTAGAAACCCACCCGGGTAGGCCCAGAGTACATAACCACTTTACACAGACAGACTTCAAGACCAAATCAAGGAAAACGCAATGCCTCTGCTGAGTAGAAGCCTGAAGAAAACACAGGCCAGCTACAGGAAGAGAATAACAGGTTGGAACATTTCCCAACTTTCTCCCTGATTTCATGGTGAATTCTGTCTTGCGAAACTATTATTTCAGATTCTGGCTGGTGAAAACATGTTATTTTGCTCAGGTTAAAGGATCCCACTTTTTTTTTTTTGTCAAAACATAATCATACCATGGTCGAATTTGGAGGAATTAAAACAAAGAAAATTATTATTATTGCCGGGCGTGGTGTCGCACGCCTGTAATCCCAGCACTCGGGAGGTTGAGGCAGGAGGATTGGTGTGAGTTCGAGACCAGCCTGGGCTACAGAAATGAGCTCAAGGCCAGCCTCAACTGCATAGCGAGACCCTGTCTCAAAAAGACCAAAAAAAAAAAAAAAAAAAAAGAAAATTATTAGTTCCTTTTCATAAATATGTGACAAAAATAGGAATGTTATTAACAATAAATACTAGGCCTTCACGCCTGTAATCCCAGCACTTGGGAGGCTGAGGCAGGAGGATTGGTGCGAGTTCG